>RANZ01000408.1:0-34004 GCA_009805285.1 Neurospora terricola FGSC 1889 | reverse complement strand
TTATGCATTTGGTGTGGACAGGTAAAACCACTGGTGGCGTCCCTCGCGCGCACACTCGAAACTTAAGGGCTTGAAACAACTACTTCAATGAAGATGTCTCGAAGGTGAAATATTTAGCACATGGCATTGTGCTGCGAAACGAAGGATCCGAGTCGTTGTTCCCGAGCTTGCCTTGAGACAATGCTGACAATCGAGGATTTTATCTCAGGGTTCCTCAAGGGCGCCATGTCTCACTTGACCCGACAACGGAGAATGCTAAAGGTTCAATAGCATGGTCGCTCATGGTTACTACTATCATAGACGTGAGGAGGTTGGGACACACATGGAGACTACATGCCTACGCCAAGCTGGATGACTCGAATTTGACACTGCTAATCTGAAAATGACCATCCACGGTCATTGACTTCCAGGTTGCAGAAGCCCGCATTCCAGACCCTACAACTTCAGCAAGAGCGAACAAGTCCAGATGGACGCGAATAGCCGTGTTGACCCTTCTGCCTGGAAAGCGGGCGGTGGCTGCCTTGAAGGTATCTAGAACTTGCTACCTAGGCAAGAGCCAAGATGCAGCGGTATCATTCGCTGCACCGACTATACCCGGACTCCAATTACCTGCTCCCTTAAATTCTCGAGGATTCAGTGCGGTTCCAGGCACATCTTCCTCACGAGTTATAAACCAGTTTCCATCATATCACGATATCGTTTTCGACTTTGAGGGTCCAAACGAAGCGAGTGTCGACTGTGTCCGTACGGCGTGCACTCAAGCAATCCTGCAAATTACCGTTGATACCCAAAGAGAAGAGGTCGGGCATTAAAGACGGCGAAGCAGAAACGGATGGGATAAGCAAGACAACAACAGGTCTGTGGTGAGTGGTACATCATGTCTCCATGATCTCATACAGCCTACCTATCCCATCMTCCCGGGATATCGTCGACATCGTTTCGCWTTTTCTTCTTTTTCTTTGCGCTTGATTTCTTGTTCTCATCGGCGCAGAGCAACCACCCACCAGCCCCCTCTCTTCACTCCCCTCATTCGGGTCATTGCCCAAACTGTACCCTCCTTCAGGCGAGTAGCAACCTCAAACTCGTCTACCCCACCACACCCTTCGGAGAGTTGAAGCCTCATGTAACAATCAACCGTCCATCCGTTAATTCCCAACATCAAAACTTGCAAAAACAGCCCGACCTGCAGGCTTACTTCAAAAGTTTTATAGCAGCGATTTCTCATCCGCGTGAAGATCATCACTGTCGTCCGAGACTGGAGAAAATCAGTTAGAGTTTCCGATTTCCGCCCATCTGTCTGCCTTTTGGTCGTCTCATCTCCTCGAGGTTTAAAGCAGACACTCGGTTGAGGTGATTCTCAAGTGTCGTGGGAGGATCGATCAGGGCACCTTCGAGCAAGGGGTTGTGGTTGACGACGATCCACWATCTGGAGCCATCTCCCACTGGAGCATCTCCCCCAGTCTCCCCCACAACGGGATCAACAACAGGACGGGATCCACCGGGCTCCAGCACACAATCGACGAGTCCACGAGGCACGCCCTGTCATACAGTAGCGTACTGTACGGTACGATACCCGAACAACGCCGTTGAATCTTTCGGCATCGACTCATTTCAGCGGACGGGACGTTCAGACTCTACGGTCACCGTGAATAAAAGAAGCCATAAGAGGAAGGTAAAGGAAAGAGAGAAGAAGTAGTTCAGCCGGAGTAAGGTCCGGAACGATTGAGATAAACGAAAGCTCTGGTAGTGTCAGCCTGTTGTCCGGTCACTTACCGTTCCAGCAAGCTGTTTTTTTCCCGGAGCACCGTTGCTAACGCCGTTGCTGCATTATCGATACAAGTGTGAGTGTTTTAGGCGGGCGGTGTTTCTGTGTCAACCACTCACACACACACTCGCTCACCCCCTCCAACCCCCTCCCTTCTTCTCTTCTGAGGTGTCTCGCTGAGGTGTCTCCCCATTCCCGTCCCCCCAGTTTTGCTTTGCCGGTTCTGAGTCTCCCGCTCCAGCTCAGACAGACCTGGATGGCAGCCTGAGAGGAGAGAGGAGCGGATTGCGCTGGGAATCATTCAAGCACCCAGCTGCCCAGCAGGCATCTGTCCTCAGTCGGACCAAGTGTCAGAGGCACAGAGGCTACAGCCCCGCAGTCAATAAAACTCGTCGCTGCCCACTCAGCCACGTTCCTCCATCGCATTTTTTTATATTTTTCCGTTGCTTAGCACAGTCTCTCTGCTACATCCCTCCTTGGGTTTCTGCTGGGCATCATCCGCCGCGACGAAACACCACAGTCGGCTTTAAGCAAACACTGACAACAAGCGCTTGCTGGAACATCAGACGAGACGGCCCTGACTGCATCCATATTCCCGACGCTTCAGTCTCCACCTCACCCTTGCTGTTCCTGTCCTGCACCATTGGTTATCGCTCCAGGATCACCCCCGCTCTTAGGTTCGTGCGTTTCGTCCCAACTGACTGTGTCATTTGTTGTTGTCGTTGGCGTCGGCATTCACTGCGCGAGCATGAGCTAACCTCGTTGTCCTTACATTAGCGACTGGATATCCTCACTGCGGCCCGCCTCCGCCTTGAGGCTTAGTTGCCTTGGTCCGCATCCTCGAGTGGCCTAAATACCGACTCGCGAGCTGTTGCTCGTTCCCAATGAGTTCGACCCGTTCAAGAATTGCGTCTGTGGAAGACGCCGACGACGACGGAAATATTATCCAAGGAACCTCCCGCTACGCTGCCTCTGTTGGCTCCAAAGAAAATTCGAGCTCCGGCCGTGCACGAAAAGAGCACAAGAAGTCAGACTCTTCACCTATAGTGACAAACGGCCAGCCCGACTCCGACTCGACGCGACATCCCCGCAGAAGCGAATCATTCAAGACACCACGAAGAGAGCGCGAAAAGTCGACATCCGGCACCAAAAGATCCAGCATGTCGTCCTCACGCCCCGTTCCACGACATGCTAACACCACCGGCAATCTTCCCAGACGGGGGGATTCCGAGAGGAACGGAAGGGACACCGAGGCTTCATATTACGGTGTGAGCCCTACTATGACAACATCCTCCTCTCGACCGCCTCGTCCTCAGACCTCCGCTCCCCGGCCCGGTAGTTATTACGGGACGGGCCCGACACGACCACCTCCACCTTCTGCTCGCTATACTGCCCCTGGGCTTCCGCCTCCTCCTCCGCAATTCATGCCTCCATCCTATCCAACTGCTCCGCCAACATGGGCTGGACCGGGACCCATGCAGCCATTCCCGATTCCGACGCCGGGCTCGCTGAGCCGACAGCCTACAGACTACTTCTCTGCACAACCCGTCGATCCACGCCTAGATGCCCAACTCGCTGCTCTTAGCCTTGGAACTAGCCCGAGCCGCCCCCGAACCGCCATGGCTTATCGTACCTCCCGCGCTCTTGAATACGGGGAGGGAGATTTCGACGAAGAGAACGAGAGATCGATGCCGCGGCCCTCTCTTCCCCACAGAAAGCAGTCGAGGGACGAAGACGCCCGAAGAATGCCCCCTCCAGTCAGGTCTTCTACTGCTCACCCGTCAGCCAACCCACATAGGCCACCGCCAGTACCGGCAACACCGGGCAGACGAGCTTCACGATATGCCGACGAAGACCAGTCGGGCGATGCGTTATTTGCCCTTTCGCCAACTCCTTACGAGTATCAGACCCCTGCTCCCGCTGCAAGCCGAGCGCGGTCTAAGTCAAGACCGAGGCACCAGCGGCGACCCAGTGTCAGCGCAGGAACATACGAAGACCCGGAGTCCAGGATGGAAATAGCCAGTCGGCATAATCGGCGACACTCGTATTATGGAGCAGCACTACAATCAATTGCTGCCCCTGGAAGCGGATACGAAGAAAAAATCCGTCAAGCCGCCAAGTACCAGACCGAGACCATTGGTGGTGATCCGATGCCGCTCACGGCAGAAACTCTCCGCAGAGCCCAAAGGAACGGCGGTAGCAGTCGTTCCACAAAGAGCTCGGAGGAGAGTCGTGATGAGAGCGATTACAGACACTCAGCAACAACACGAACCACGCGGTCAAGCGCCAATCCACATGAAGATGTCACCATTCGGGTGATGAAGGGCAAGGGTGCCGTACTCGAAGTAAACGGTGCAAAGCTGAAATGCGCTGGCGGTGCCGAAATCAACATCTCAAGGAACGCCATCACCTCCGGGCGAAACGGGAGTGAGAAGGCGTACTATGATTACGAGGAAGAATATGATGAGCGCCAGCCTCGGTATATCGAGGATGGACGCCAACAGCATTATGAAGAACGTCGTCCTCGGGCTGAGCGATCTCAGACCAGGGCTCGCGCGGCCTCGCGGGCGAGGTCACGCCCAAGATCAATGCATTATGCCGGTCGCGACGTTGACGGTACCGATTACGACTATATCCCGGCCTATCCCGAGTACCCATCGGATCCTCCGACGTATCGCTATTGAGGGATGACTTGGGTCATAGACGAAGATTACGACTGATGTTCTTTCATATTCGGATCTGATGATTATGAGATCATGAGACGATGATATGATGATGATAAAGACAAAGAAGAACGAGCAAGAATCGACTTTGTATCATGTTTTATGAATGGCCCTTTTTGTTTAGCGATGATATTTTTTTTTCTCTGCTTCTTTTTTTGGCATAACATCTTCTTTACTTTGCCTCTCAGTTTGGATCTACTGCGATTTTCTTCTTGGTTGGCGGTTTAGTCTTGCTGCAAGTCACTGTCTGATGGACCGGGGAAAAGTTTTGGAGAGACGATACCCAATATCTGGCATGGCAAAAAAATCATTTAAGCACAACATGATCGGTTTCTCATTTTGTAACTTCTGCTTTCTACTTGTTGATCAAATTCTCAGTTACTTCTGGTTTGTTAAGGAAAAGCGGTGGTGGTGGCAGAGCTCAAGATACGTTCCAAACCCGAAGCAGATGAGCAGTTTGCATGAAACCCGGACGGGAGGTGGCCGGCTACCTAGAAATACCTATCTACATTGTCCTTTACGTTCTTATCATCAAGATTACTTGCCTCATCTCACACCATATCAAAGTACTATGTCCTTCTTCTCCTGTTGACCCATTCTTGATGGTCGATATTACCACTCCGAAGCGCTGACACGGTCACAACTGTCGATCACCCACATGAACACGTTTCTCAGATTCTGTAACAGTTCCATTGATTCCTCATCAAGCAGTTGTGTTTTTTTTTTCCCAGTGTCTTGCCACCCCCGCTCAGGGTGTGTTGATGATTTGCTATCATGCCAACACATACAGACCACTGCTACCTAAAGGACGAATGTTGTTCAATACATACATAGCCTCGTTCCTTAGCTGGTGACAGGTTACAGGTGAGAATATGAACTTTACCGGTCTTAAGCAACTACTTTAGTCAAGTCTCCTCTATTGTCAACATCAGGAGTTGCTTGAGCTTTTCAGTTGGCAAAAGTCTTTCCTAACAGCTGGAAATAATAGAGTTCATTGATGAATTCTTGACTTCTTAACGGGCTCTTCGTCAAGTGTTCGGTACTCTCACTTGCATCAAAGAAATAACATGTGTAAACTCCGAGCTAGATTGTTGAAAGTACGGTAATGCCCAGTGGCGAACGTCAACAGCTCCGAACTTCACGAGTATCTTCAAGTTCAACAACGGACTCGAGAACAACCATGCAAGTGATCGCGATAAGAGCCCAGTGCTGAAAGTGTTCGTCTTAACTGTACGGCAGTGGCACCGACTCCACCATGCTTGTCTGTGCTCCACTTTTACAGTTCAGTTGACGGGAGCTGAAACACACTGTTAAGCGCCAAGCCTTTGGCTTTTCACTTCTTGAAGGTACCTGTAACGACGTCATAGCATTTCAGGTTTACAAGCTGCGAACGCGGTGACAGCCGTTACTCGTCAGGGCTAGAAACGCCGTTCTGACCCCGTGCTTTGCACGGGGTCAGGCAAATGTATTCGCAAATGCAAATGGATTCGCGAAAGTTTGGTACTTCCATCGGCTGCCGTTTGGGGAGGGTCTGGAGGGCGCCAAGGTACCCAAAGCCCGGCAAAGCTTGGACCACACAAGCGGTACTTCGCTCTTGCACCCAATTTGGCGTATAAGCTGGGTATTCGCGAATCCATTTGCCAGACCCATTGCTGCGCAATGGGTCTGATAGGCGTTTCTAGCCCAGACGAGTAGTTATGAAACAAAACGCCGGGAAAGAAGCCGGATTCGTGTGTGCAAGAGGAATTGCGATTCGCAAAGAGAACGGGAAAGAATTGGGAGGATGGTGAGGATGGGCCGTTTTGCCAAACCTGCCAGACGTGCCTGCCTGCCTTTTGCGTGGTCCCCAGCCAACCGATCCAAGTTTACGACCTGACGATCGCCAGCCAACCAGGAGGCCGCTTCTCCCAGCAGGGCACAACCAACGAACAGAACTGAGCCACCCGGCCCACCCCTGCCCTGACCCAGTTGCCCAGCCCCGGTCCTTCCCCCAGCCCCCCCAGTTTCTGGGTGAACAACATTCTCAGGTCCCCCCAAGCGCCAAAACACCGCCCAGAGAGACAGACCTGACGCTTTACGGCTACGCCAACGCTTGCAGCACGTCGACCTGCATTCTTCACCCAAGCAACCTCCATCGACTTGCAGTCCTGCAAGCATCTGGACTTTCTTCCATCGAACCCCTCCATTCCAGCAGCCGTACTCCTTCAGAAGCTAGCCTCACCGCGCGCATCAGTCTACAGAGCGCGTAAACCCATTCCACCGATCGACGAAGCTCACCTTCTCTTCAGCTTGGCTGGTTGACCAGCTCTTCACCAGCTAAGTTTGGGCCTCCGTCTCTGCCAAAAACGGCGGACGCCAAACCGCAACCATGGCACCCGTACTTCGCGCCCTCATGGCCCGTCGCCTTGTCGTCAGCGGCAAAGACATCGCAGCTCTCGGCCCTCTGGCAGCGCGCGCCATCCTTCTAGCCCGCGATGACAACGACAACAAGGACCGTCCCGACCCGGAGAAGGGTCTCGTGCACCCGCAGGAGATCAACAACAACGCCATGTTCGCGCTCTTCGGCATCCTCGGCGCCGCCATCGTCATCGGCGCCGTCTGGTTCTTCTTCTGGGCCAAGAACGGCGGCTTCTACTTCAGGGAGGACGACTGGGACGACTACAAGTCGACGGTGCTGCGCCGCAAGGGTCCCAACGGCACCATCTACTCCAACGCGACGCCCAGCACCATCCTCGGCGGCGGCAGCGTGTACAAGGACGTGGCGGACGACGACGGCATGACGGAGATGGACAACACCACCATCGTCAGCGGCACCACGGGCATCACGGGCATCACGGGCGGCGTGTCCGACATTTACGGGCGCGAGAAGCGGCGCAAGAAGCGCGAGCAAAAGGAGCGTGAGAAGGAACGCCGGCGCGAGGAGAAGGCGCGCGAGAAGGAGGAGAAGAAGCGGAGCAAGCGCAAGGTCGGCGCCGACGGCATCATGATCGACGAGGAGGCCGAGGCCCAGGCCGAGGAGCAGCTGCGCAACTACCGCTCCGAGAAGCCCGCCCGTGTCGGTGGCATCAATGTCGCTAGCGAGGCGAGCGAGTGGGACGGCTCGACTAACCCCAGCTGGAGCGGCGTTGGGACTTCGACTGTTGATAGCGGCAGCACCGTCACGTCGGAGTTGATTAAGCATCAGGAGAAGCGCGAGCGGAGCCCCAGCAAGAAGGAACGGGATGAGGAGCGCGCGGCCAGGAAGGAGGCGGAGCGTAGGGAGAGGCGCGAGCAGCGCGAACGGGAGCGGGAGCGTGATCGGGAGCTTGGCCGTGACCGTAATCCTGAGAGAGAGCGGGAGAAGGAGAAGAAGACGGGCGGAATTCGCAAGGTGTACTCGACAGCCGACAAGAACGCCAGCCGTGAAGCCGAGCGGCTGCGGGCCGAGGCGCGTCGTCTCCGGGAACGGGATCGTGCGGCTGCAGCAGCCGGGCAGCGTGAGCGCGAGCAGCGGTCGTCGAAACGGGACTTTAGCTGGCAACACGGAGTGGACGACGAATCATCCATCGCTCTGCGCCGTATCGACGAGCGGGGCGAGAGTGTCCTGGATGATGTTCACGAGCACGAGGAGGGTGTTGTCGCCACGGGCAGCAATGGGCAATACGCACGAGTGAATAACCAGGACTATGACGAGGTCGACGAAGTCCCACCGCTGCGTACGTCACGCGCCTTGGTCCCGTCTAGCTACACAGGGACGGAGAGCGAGATGATGACGGAGAGCGAGGTCAGCGGCCACAAGGTCTATAAGCACCCGGTTCACATCCCGGTCAGCGGCGCGGAGGGCTCGGTGGGCAGCGAGGTGTCGTATGCGGAGGAGAGGAGGAAGAAGAGAAACGGTGCTGGGTATAGGAGGCATCACCGGAGGGATGGTGATGGGGATAGCAGCGTTGGCGGTTACTAAGAGAAGATATGACGAACATCGGCTGGCTGGCTGATGAGATGTTATGATGATCATGACGATTTGGAAATGAGAGAGAGAGAATGGATGGAAAGCAATGTATCACACTCATGACGGGGTCTGAGATGGTGAGCGAAAGAAGAGAAATAATGTCTGCACGAACGAGCCTTTCCACGAACAGCAACTTCTGTTCCATTTTCTTTTTTTCTTCAATGGCTGATAAGTACCTGGCTCGGACACCAGCAGGCCGGCGTTCTTTTTCAAAGTCTATAGCTAGGGCAAATAACCGTTTGACAGGGTTCAAAGGTAGCTGATGTAAATGAGAGTTGCAAGTAATGTATAAAGACGCTCTTTCCTTCTCTGATATTTAAATAGCACAGCATGTTAAAGAGCAAAATCGTGTTACCAGATACATTCAGGTCGCACGGAGTCGCGGAGATGCTCCGGATGCGCCGGGTGACTTGACGGAGTCCAGGGTCCCGTCCCGGACGGAAGAGCACCCCGGAAATGTATGTCGTTCGAAGTCACGGCTTTTGTTCCGCCATGCGCCATAGGAACCAATTTCACTCGACTTGTGCCGTTCACTGAAGTCCGTCAACTTACATGAGAGAAGCAAAGCAGCAACTGAATGGATTTTCTCGAGCCCAGGGAAACGTACAGATGACGACACTGGCTTGAATCCCCTGCGCTTCTGCGGACGCCGATCTCTATATCAGGATGGTCGGTCCATCGATAACACTTTGCTCTGAACCCTGCTGAAGTTGTGTTCGTTGAGATTTTGCGCCGTGCTTTCAAAGTTCGATATTATCGAAGACTTTGATGATAGACTGGCGAACCGTCAACATCTCTTGTGAGCCGTTATTTGCAAACGTTTTGCAGGCGTTCTATCCCATCTTCAATGTCTGGCATGATCGTTAAGATCTTGAACCCGTCTGCCCGTCAACTGCGCCATTTGAAACGGTGCTGCGGCCAGCAGGACCCTGGTATGCCCCATCGAGCCCATGTGACAGTGTTCCTAGAATAGTTTGTTGTTATGCGCTGTGGAGGATCGGGGTGGGCGATGCCAATCGCTCCAAGTCAATGTTTACTGATCAAGATCTAGGCTTATGCTTGGTAGATGTTCTCGATGCTTCTTCCGACCGTCGACCGATAACAAAGTTGTAAAAGATGTGATCTTGGTTCTAGGCCTGGCTCACAATGCAAGAATTGGTTGTCGGAACCAGTGTTGGAGGGCGGAGGGGTTTCCAGCAACCGAACGTTCGTTCCTTTCGTAGCGTCATCTGCTCTCCGCCACTGAGACTCTGCGACCCACTTCCACACGAAATAGGCAGGATCCTTTCCCCGCCACTTGATACTGCGTTAACTGTTGAAAGTGGTGAGATACTTAGAGCCAAGTTAGTGTACAAACCCGCATCCAACGTTATCTGTAATCATGGTGTCGTCCAGCATGCCGACCTTCAGGGGGCCAAGAAAAGCACGCTTGCAGTGGGCACTTCGCTAGACGCTGGGCGCTCTGAGCGTTGGCCTGCCCGGACCATCATCATGCCTGTCTTTCTTCCCTCTGTCCTATCACCTCATGACCTTTGATCGTCCATCTTCGTTCCAGCTTTGCAACACGGGCCGTTGTTCTTTGCTGTGACAATTTGTCGATTGTACCTCTGCAGTAAATTGTCTCACCTCTTCTTTAATATTTTGATCGCATCACATCGCTAGACCGAGCGCATTCCGAGGCATTGCCATTGAACTGATTTCGGTTGCCCACCTCATCGCGCGCTAACATCAATCGACACAAGCCGCCATCCGCCCTGGGCTCCCAAGAACCGTAGCCCCAGCTGCCTGCTTGGTGACCTGCAACCATCGTCCTGGCCCTCCACTCGTCCACCTAATAAGGTCAGGTTTCCCTTCGCCGGCTCCCGTTTCGGATCGAACGCACCGCTGCGACTGCGAGGATAGTCTGCCTACCTTAGCTTGCGCTGCCAACCAAGACGGATATCCACCTACCCACAGCGATAACTAGGTACCATAAACCAAACCGACGCCCAACTCGCCTTCTTCTCCGCATTCTTGACGCTTCAGGTTTTGCCGACAACAACCCAACCATCCCCGACGTTCTTTTTCACCCTACATCTCCCTCGACCTGTTTGCCCCAGCTGCCCGTCCTCCGCCGCTGGTTGCGATCGCGCTCAACCTCCCACCTCTCTGAATATCCGCCGGGCTTGCCATTGTCCTGGAAGCGCCGTGAGGATCAACTAAGGACCAGGCAGTCACGGATGCTCAAGGCTTGGCGGTGACGCCAACGTCGGCCGGTTGATCGAATACTCACGTAGACGACCAACGTCAACGAGAGACGACGAATCTCTTCTTTCCAACAGACTTAGAGCGCCCGTCTTCATGATAATAATGCCAGATTACCGTCCCGGGATGAACGGCATTATCATCGGTCTGTTATCGTCCTTCGGGTCGGCGATACTGATCGGCTGCTTCTTCCTCATCTTCTACTTCTTCCGCTACACAACATCAGGGCGCATCTTCCTCGACCGCATTGGTCGACCCGGCGAATACGATGACGAGCAACAGTTCTTGCGAGAGGAGGCCGAGGCCCTCGAGAGGATGGATGATATGCAACGGACGGAATACTTGAGGGCAAAAGGTAAGGCGGCGGTTGTTGTTATTTATCAGCTTTTTGCCACATCCGGAGAAGTGTTGCTAATGCGATTTGTACATTCTAGCTTTTATCGCTGCCAACCCACCCGAGTCCCTGCAGACGGACATTTCGCTTTCCCAATATCTTGCCATACAGGAGAAGGGAGTGTCGGCCTGGGAGTTTGAGCCGGAGCTGGAAATCGCAAACTGCTTTGTCGAGGCCCGCACCGAGATCGAGTTCTTCGATTCCGAATGCACTGTCATGAGCAACCTGCCGGTACCGAAGCAGAATGAGGTTTACTACTGGGAGGCCAAGATTTACGATAAGCCGGAGAACACGTTGATTAGCATAGGAATGGCCACCAAGCCGTATCCTCTCTTCAGGCTTCCTGGTTCGTACACATCTGTCGCTAGTTTCACGGATAAGATGACTAACCAGCCTTCCAGGCTTTCACAAGTACTCTGTCGCGTACCTATCTAACGGAACCCGTCGCTACAACCAACCTTTCAATGCTACTTCTTACGGCCCGCAAGTTGTTCAAGGCGATGTTATTGGCGTCGGCTACCGCCCGCGAAGTGGCACGATTTTCTTCACCCGAAACGGAAAGAAGTTGGAGGATGTGGTACACGGTTTGAAGTCGCAAAACTTCTTCCCCTCGATCGGCGCGAACGGACCCTGCATCGTCCATGTCAACTTTGGTCAGGCTGGCTTTGTCTTTATCGAAGCCAACGTTAAGAAGTGGGGTCTTGCTCCCATGACTGGCTCGCTCGCACCACCACCGCCATATGGTTCCGAGCAAGGCAGCATTCTCCTCGAGGCCGGCACCAAGGATGGATTCACCAGCACGGTTGGGCGTGGGCGCGGGTATAGCCATCCCGTGCAGACATATTCTAGACCAGGACCGGCTGGAGTCGACTCTTCTCATAACCGCACACGATCAGGCAACTTCCGAATGTTCCCACCGACGAGCCCAGGACCCGTTCGCAGCCCGACAGATATCTCGCTTGCTCATTTGGTACCCACGGAGGATGCAGGCGAACCTAGCAGTAGTGCTGCAGCGTTGGTCAACCAAGATGGGCAGCCCATAACCGGTGGATTCCTCAGTCCGGATCAGCCACCTCCCGAGTATACCAGCCCTGCCAACTCTCGACCGGGAAGCAGGAGGAACAGCTCTGACAGCGAAAACACACCTCTTATCCAACTCAGCGGCAGGAGTCGAGGTGCCTCGTCGGCCACAACAAGGCCGATTCAGAGCGGTGGAAGCAACAACAGGCCAAGGGCAGGTTCTCATAGGCCGTCGAGCCCTCCGATTCCGAGCTATCAGGATGCGGTTCGACAAGGCGCTGGACGTGATAGGAGTGACAGCACAAGAAGTGCGAGGGACTCGAGCTAAAGGGCTGAAAATCGGGATGGGAGGAAAACTCACAATGCGCGCTGGTGCCGCAGCAAATCATCATCAAGGCACAGGTGCCCATTATCATGAGGATCCCTTGGACAGGGACAGGGAATGAAGAAGTGACATATCCTGGAACCGGGAACCGAAAAAGCATACCGCTCATCATTACAGACAGACAGACAAGACAAGACACACTCAGGCAGGGAAAAGTAGCGCCGGCAAAAGGAAGTTGGCTCTCACCTGTATCATCGGTCTATAAAGAAGGATATCCAGACAAAAGCCACTGAGTGTGGGATGCATGGAGGTCATCGTCATCGTGAGGAGATGAAAAACGAGCGATTAATCAACAAACAAACAGGCATGTAGGAGTCAAGGTGTTATAGGTTGCCTTCCTTTCTTCCTTTCTTTTCTTCCTTTCTTTTCTTTCTTTTCTGTTTTCCTTTTCTCATCAACAAGCACATTGGGGGTTGCAAATTTGCACTTGCTTCAAATTGGGGTAGAGGTAGTCATTCATGGTGATTAGGCCTAAGGGTTGGAGCATTAGCGATCGTGATGGCTTTTCAAACTCGAACCTCATCTCATCTCATGTTTGCTTAAAGTTGGTTTGGGTGTTGGTTGGGTTGGCAGGTTGGCAGGTTGGCTATTGAATGGCTGAATGGATGGGGGTGATTCCTTTTCTCTTGTTTTTAGTTTAGTACTACCTTAGCCAGGTGGTTATACCAGAACTGCTCGCGAGATACACTGACCGCTGCTCAAATACGTACGTACCTATACTCAAGAAGTATCTATACCATTTGTCATATCACTGCACTGCGTGCGTGGCTATCTTTGTTGAAGTCTGATCGAAGATATAGGGAGGGAGTAAATTCGTGATGTCCACGGCGATCATCCGTCCGATTATCACGGTTTAGGGCAAGCAGGATGAGAAACGATATGAGAGCTGTTAACCTCTACTTCCAACTTCTCAGAATCCCTAAAACCGGACTAGACACGAACAGCGAACCACGGCTTCTATCCCTAAGTGATCATCCGGGCTCCAAACCCGAATCGCGGACAAGCAAGCTGAGGCTATGAAGTAACCTCCATGTGATAAGCTTCACCACCTCAGAGCTGGGAGATGAAAAAGGCAGGCCATGTCATATCTTTCAACTGACAAATGGCCGAATCAAAAAAAAGTGTCCTTTAACTCTTTGCCTACCTAGTTCGTTCTCCAAAGCCTTTTTCTATCGCCACATGAACTCTAGCGTCGTTCCTTCCTTCCCAAGCAGAGAAGTCTGCCACCATGTGACGACAAAAAAAATTCACACTCCTCTTCTCTGTCCGACTTTTTCTGATTGAGAAGCAAGCAAGGAAGGAAGGAAGGAAGGAAGGAAGGAAGGAAGAAATAATACCTACGTAACTACCTTAAGATGTGATATTAACCTAACAACCTAACCTGGTAGGTACCTCCCTAACCCCTTTCACTTGCTTTTATTACGACCACGATACTTGCTGTAACGCACAACTACTTACATCTTTCCTCTCCCACTTCCGCCTACTTCCAACAAGCCACTCGCTGGCACCCATAAGATTCAACCCTTCGGTATCTTCATACTGTACTGTATAATCGCTAAATATATAGAAAGGTACCGAGGAGCTATACAGAGCTCTACGGGGGCTAGAAAGGGGCTGAAGCATCTGTTTGAGTAAAGGATGGTCAGGGTCTGTTCGGTGTAGTTGGGACTGCCTTCGGTGAAATCATCCAATACATGGCTTGAAGTTTTGGTATGTTGGGAACAGACACTCACTAGCTTTGTGTTATACATGGTGCCGAGCGTTACTGCTGTCATAGATTATAGCAAACCATATCTTTTACCCGAGTCACTCACTACATGCATCCTGAGAGGTGATGATTTTGACTTGTGAAAACCAGGGCAGTTTTGATATTTACTTTAACCTCTCCCACTCCTCTTCTTCTACCAGAGAGTTCACCCCCATATCTTCCCTTTTCCCTCATCTCTTCATTTTCCCTCATCTCTTCCTTTTCCCTCCATCCTCCCTCTCTCCTCCATCCTCATACGCATTCCCCGTCCCCGTCCCCGTTCCCCCTCCCGTCCCCCCATCCCGTTTCCCACCCCCCTCCATGTCCCTCCTCGTCTTCCTAACCTTTGCCTCCGCCCTCGCCACCTCCATCATCAACCTAGCTCTCTCCAACTCCAACTGATGTAACTCCTGCGCTTTTCCCCTTCTCCTTCTCTCCGCTCTTTCCCTTCTTTGATCTTCAGTTTCAGTCTCTTGCTCCTCCCCCTCTGCCATCCCCGTCCCCGTGTCAGCACCAGGACCAGGACCGGCATTAGACTCAGGCTGAACAAGCTCAATAACATCCCAACTCGCCCCGGAAATGTTTTAAGTAGTTCCCTAAAAACCCGTTCCACAGCCCCACCATCCAAATACTCAACCATCTCCATCGTCGGCGTGACTTGATACCCCCAAACACTTGTCTCTTCAAACCTCCCAAGCCTGCGGCTCCGGAGCTCAAGCTGAGTGGTTACGATTTGCGAGATTTTCCATTTTACTTCGTCCCAGGTTTTTTTTGCGAAGGTCTTCTAACAAGTAGGTCGATTTGACGTTGTTGGCGGAGACAGAGACAAAGGGGGGAGGAAACGGTTGGTGGTAGAGGAGGTCGATGCCTTTTTTGCAGAGGTGGATAAGGTGTTGGGGTGTTAATCGTGTTGGCCGTGATGAGGAGGGTGTGGCTGATGCTGGTGTTGACGCTGACGCCCATGCCGTCAATGGGATGTTGGATAAATATGGAAGATGGAGTGAAAGAGAAGAGTGAGGACGAGAAGGAGAAGGAGCGAGAGGGCGATGGTTGCGGTTTTGACTGTGGTACTGGCTGTGGTTGTAGTTCTGGCTGTGGTTGTAGTTCTGGTCGTGGTTGTAGGTTTGGCTGTGGTTGTAGTTCTGGCTGTAGTCGTGGTTGCGGTTATGGCTTGGACTGTAACTGCCTTGATTGAAGCGACTCGGGAGAGAGGTGCTGTTGGGGTTGGTGTCGGCGTTAGTGTTGGGTGGATATGATGAATCCATTGCACCTTCTTCCCGGCGTCTGGCTTGTGGATTAGTTTCCCATGGTCGTGTAGGGTTTCTGTTGGGATCCATGGTGGTGTTGGACTGAATAGACCCAGTGGTGAAAAGGGAGAAAAAAGAAAAACAAAAGATGTATTGGAGGTTAGAAGCTTGGTACCTAGGTACACGTATATCGTTTGGTAGATATGATAGTTGTTGACCTGTCTGTCTGTCTTGTCCTGGAGACGTGGGGAGATGCCTTCGGTATGGCGAGTAGGGTCAGTCAGTCGGGAAGAAAGAACACGGACAGAGAAAGTAGGTGTCTACTACCGACTTATATCATCGATCTTCAGACTGATTCACCTCCAGGCCATCTTATGCTTTACGGAGTTTTTGAGTTACAACAAATTTTGTGCTTGCCTATTCAAACTCAGAAGCAACTCAAAAGCCTGTTGAGAAATTGCGTGCAGTTGATGGCTGTAAAAGTACCACGTTGATAAGCGCAAGTCGGCGCGGGTGGTGTTTGCGGTATTGTTGGCAGTCCAACTTGTGAAACCTTGTGATATATTTTACATACCTTGGTGTTTCCCTATCGCACGAACTTCCTTGTGTCGGGACACTCCTTTCATATGGATATTTACCTAAGCCATCACTTGTGCAATATGAGAAATCGAGTATGAACATGATATGGTACCACATCCGACGAAGAACATCATCCAAGATAGAGGTAGATAGATATAATGAAGCGAAATTACTAGATACGAAGACCCCTAACCTATTCTACCCTACCAACCCTACCCTCTTCCTCTTTCCTCTTCCTGTCCGCCACCCGGAACGCCAAACGTACACTCTGGTGGAAAGCAAGCAAGCAAAATTTTGAAAGCTGATCTGAGTTGAGATTGATATCTCGTCATGATTTCTCTTAGTCTCTCCTTCCAACGTCATACCCTTTCTCCCTCTCTTCGCTGTACATATCTCATAAGGGATCAAACCACTCCTTCCTCAAAGCATCCAAACTTTTACTCGTTAAAGAGTGGTAAAATAGAAGAGGCGAAGAAATATTGAGTTACAGGTTGACCGCGCTATCACGCTATCCGAAGCTATTATTATCCTCCTAGTTGATGGTCACCAAAGCCTTAAGAGGACGCAGCAGCAAAGCGCTTAGCTCTAGCCTCCAACTTGGCCTTTTCCGCTGGGTCAAGAGCAGCAGCAGGCTTTTTCTGTTGTTGCTGCTGTTGCTTGGGCTGATTCCCTTGCTGCCTGTTGTTGTTTTGACTTTGGCCACCACGGTTGTTGTTGTTCCGATTCCTCCCGTGCCTGTTCCTTCCTCCACCAGCACCAGCACCACCACCTTGCCTCTGGTTGCCACCCTTGTTCTCTTGAGGAGCAGCAGCAGTAGTCTTCTGCTGCTTAACTGCCCTTTCGCCACCTTCCTCACCAGCACCCTCCTCTTTACCGCCACGACCACGCTTGCGCGGCCTATCGGGCAACGCGCTGTCGAGAGCTGACACCTGGTCGTTAGCCAGGCCGAAGCGGGCGGCGCGCGCAGCCTTCTGGGCCTCCTCGGACTTCTCGTCTGTTGTGATGCCGAAGCGGGCGGCGCGGGCGGCGCGCTTCTCGGCCTCGGACTTGGCGTCGGTGGGGGGAAGGTGTTGGGAGAAGAGAGGCTCGGCCGGCTTCTCCTCTGCTTTGGGCTCTTCGGCAGTAGCAGTAGCGGTGGTGGTAGTGTCCTTGGCGGCGGCGGCATCCTCCTCGGTGGAAGAAGCGGCGGGTTGTTCTGTGCTGGCAGCGGCAGCGGGGGCGGCTTCTGTTGTCTTCTCCTCGGATTCTACTGGGGCCTTGGGCTCTGACTCTGTAGCGGTCTCGGCGGCGGCGGTGGCAGGGGCCTTCTCTTCGGTGGTCTCGGTGGCTGCCTTCTTGTCGCCAGCGGGGAAGTCATCATCCTCGTAGTCAATTTCATCCTCAGCCTCGCCGTCCTTCTTGGTGGTGGCTGAAGTGAAAGTGAAGTGTTAGTGACTGGTGTTCCTGCGATGATGATGATGTTGGTGGCAAGGTGAGTTCTGGGTGATTTGCGTGTTCGAAGCGGTCTGGGTTACACAAACGACCAAGCTCTTCAATGATGGGCATTGACCGAACGCTAATGGTATGGTAGCGATCGTGGGGTATAAGTGTGGAAGCTTGAAACGCGTGCGTGATTGCAGGGCGACGTGACGGGCTTTCTCGCAGCCAGGGAGAGAGGATCATCGAATCGGGGAAAACTGACCAGCTGGGGCATCGGCGGGCTTTGCCTGCTGCTTGTCGTGCTCCTGAAGACGAGCGATCAAGTCGGCCTTGTTACCGGTCTGGGGCAAAGAGCGCTCGTTAAGAAGCTTCTTGAGCTCGGGGACCTTCATGCTGTTGTAGTCCGACATTGTGAATTGCTGGTCGGCGGCGCCGTTTGCACCTGGTTGACAGCTAAAAGTACTCTGAAAGGTAGTTGACAGTTATGACGGTTAGTGGGCTGAGTCGCGGATAGAGGTGATGGTTGCGATAGGTACAGAAAGAGAAAGTATGTTGTTGGGCTGCTCGTTGTAAAGGAGAGAAGGGAGAAGTGGAAGACGGAAGTGGAATTACGTTGGTTGTTGTCGGGGTGGGTACAACAAACACACAGCCTGGGTGGTTTCTTTGACGTTGTGTTGCAGTCGCAGGGCAGGCAAGGCAGGGAAACTTGTTAAAAGAAATGGGGTCCTGGACCTCAGCTGGGACCTGGTCACTGCTGGTGCTGGCATGGACGCCGCCCGCCTGGGTTGTGGGTGGGTTTCCATTGGCCGGGGCCCTTCGCTTGGCATCGCCCGCCCGCCCCCCTGACAGCACCGAAACCTTGCCGCTGCCGGACCCTGCTTCACCACCAGGGATAAGTGGATAGTGGAAAACTGCGCGCACTGTCCTATTGTCATAGTCCCGCTCAATAACCTCGTTGCTATTGTCGCCTTTTTCTGTAGGTGTCCTAGTATCGGACGACAGCGAGGGGTGGGTATATGAGACGACAGACAATAATTCTGACAACAGTTCAATAAGAATAACAATAGTAAAGTAGGTCCTAACGTCGGAGGGGCGCATATCGTAGACTATGCGTTCTTGCATGTTGAAGCGGTACATACATAGTAGTGGACACCCTAGCACGTGCTGAAGCAATCAACAACAGTTTGGTGAACTCAAACCAGCAAAAAGAGCATAGTGGTATTTCTACTTTATGTCAATGGACCCATTCCCATTCACGTTATTTACTCCAACTCTAGCATTAGCTATCTCTACAATCAAATACCAGCACGAGCAGTCGCACCTCCTCCTCCTCCCAAACCTCCCCTCGCTCTATGCGCCGCCACTCCCGTCTTCCTCCGTCTAACAAAGTTCTGATTCCTCAAGTTCTCCGCCGTCAGCCTGTCCCTCGTGATCACCTTATCAAAATGCTCGTGTCCAACACTGATCACCTTGATCACATTTCCAAGCCCCACCGCCACACTCGCCGTGCCCAACCTCACCATGGGTCCCAGCTCTGATACCAACAAGTTGTCATACATCATATCCTCCTCGTCTGGTTGTTGATCAAGCGGCTGGGTCTCGATCCCCTTTGTCTTGGCACTTTCGAGATTGTTAAACGCCCAGGCCTCCCATATTGTCGTGCCTATGTCTAGAGTTGTGGTATCAGGGGAATCAGCGGTGCTGCTTCCTGCTCCTGCTCCTGCCCCTCCACGTCGTCGCAAACCGCTTCCGACTCCGATTCCTGATGATACCGCCTGGAAGCTTCTACGTCGTGACGACGACGAGGAGGCCACAGGTACTCGTCTGACACCTACAATACCTCCGTTCGGGAGCATCTCYCAGCGACCTGGGTTCTCGATTCGTTTCTTTACTTCCTTCTCCTCATCCCATGGCTGGCGAGGCGCTTCGGGAGCATAGTCCTTGGGGTGATGCATGGGGTCGGCTTCGTCTGCTCGGTGGAAGGTCTGAATCACGAGATCGCCCTTCTCTAAGCTGATGTAGCACAGCGACAACGGCGGCAGCCCGTGTTGCGGAGCCCCACGAGAGGAAAGCAAAAGCTTCAGTGACCGTGGCTCCATGGGTTCGGTGTTGAAGGTCTGGATGACGGCCGACGAGTCGAGATCGACTAGGTCAACCGAGCGGGATCTGCAGATGAGATACATGGACAGGTCAGGTGCAGGGACGATAGAGTGGATGTCCTTTGCCTCGCCTGTCGTGATCTTGACTTCCTTGGAAGTCCACCCGCCATTTTGTTGTCTTACTATGTGAATGCAGCTTTTACGTGATAGTGTCAAGATAGAAAGCGACTGGCTGAGTTGTTTTTGAGAGGCTAATTCATCAACTGGTCAGCAAACGTTCTGTCCTCAAAACGGAAAGTGCTAGACTTACTGAGCTCTACAAATGGCAGCGCCATGGCAAAAGGAGTCTTGCAAATAGTAAACTCCTTGGATGCCCCACCATCAAGGTCCAGCTCAAACATCGTGCCGTTCTTCCTCACGATAACAAAAGACGGCGAATCCGAAATCTTGTTCGCATAGTTAAAGAACACGGCTTCGGGCTTGTGACCGCCTAATTCGACCTCAATCGACAATCCCCACTGCTGCTCTTCAGTGTCCCAGAGCAGAACCCTCTGCCATGTAAGCAGAGCTAGCCACTTCGAGTCATCATCTATGGCCATAGCCAAGACCGGGAACGGATTCTCCAGAGGAGTTTCAGAATCGGACATGACGCGCGTCCGCGAGTTCAACGGCACATCCCAAATCTGGATGTTCCTGTCCAACCCTACGGAAACAAGCTTGTTGCCTGGCGAAACAGCCATCTTGACGACGTCAAGGTCATGGCCGTGACTGAGAGATCGCACCGACAGCAGAGGCTCATTATCAGGATGGTCAGGATCACCTGCATGCTTGTCATTGCCCTGCAGGAGGTAGTTGGTAAGAAGCAGAAGCAGGGCCACCAGCGTCAACATGATCACCACGAAGCGCGGAATCTCGTTGTGAATGAAGTCGTACACGGCCGGCAAGAACATTGGTTCCGGGCTGTGGGGAATACGATCGGCGCCCTTTGCTACAAAAATCAGTGGTTCGTACACGCGCGCAACGTAACTGTGCGCCCAAGGTTTGACCACGTTGATGACTTCTCGCGCAGTCTCATGATCCTGAAGGCGAAGCCACGACGTAGGGCTTCTGGCTTGATGGATGTCGACCAAGAGTGAGGACTTGGAGATGACAGGTTCGGCAACCCTCCAGGATCTCGTGAATATCCAGTTGAGCCACTGGCTGCCGCTCTCTAGCGCATAGTGAGACTGCGCAAGCAAGATGAAGCCAAGAATGACTATAGTACCAGCAACCCGAGTCGAAGCGGTCGCCCCACTATGGCGAATCCGGCGGATACGATCGAGCAAGGTGGTCTCATAGACGGCATTGGTTTTTCTGACCGAAGCCTTCTCCAGCTCATAAAGTTCTCGCTGGCGCACGTCCACGCTAAGAACCGCTAGGAAGAAGGTCGCGAGGTAGATAAAATCGAAGACAATGGCAACTGCAGCAAACGTACAGAACGCAGCAACACCAGGGAACGTGATCCTGGAAAGGCCGAGGAGGATAGCCAGGTTCTGCAACCTATTGGCAACAGCAACATAAGCGGTCTGGCCAAAGGCCTCTCCTATCCTGTCKCTGATGCTGATGGATGAAGAGGTCATGATGACGRCATTGATCAGCCGAAAAGAGTTCTCCATACTGATAGCCAGTACCACAAGTGGGTAGGCATAGTATGGGACGCGAGACAGGTCGATTTTGAAGATGGCACAGATTGTGAAGCTGGAGCCGATCGAAGCCGCGATCTGGGCCAGGATAGTAGCCATGAGCCCAAATCTGGACTTGACGGCGCGGAGCTTGGAAAGGCTGAGAAGGAGGTAAAACAGGGTGAGCGAGTAAGCGATGGTCAGGAGAAACCAGTCAGGCCATGACATTGGTCGAAACTGGAACTCATACAACTGGCTCGCCATGCTCTTGCCGTCATGTGGAATGACTGTCCACTTGTCGTGTACCTGAGCAGCCAGTCTCTCGGCATTTCTCACCCACTGCCGGCCGAGGGGCGAATCCTTGAGATGAATCAAGGTGATAACCAGAGCGTCGGCCGCAACAAGTCTCCGTTCCTCGAAACGCTTTCCGCTGAAAACAATCGAGTGCCGCAAAGTTACATTAACCGATGTTGATTGCGTCTTCTTCTCGTTGACAGTAGAGATGATATCCTTGTCTGCAACGATATTATCGGCAGAACCACCCCAGTACTGTAGAGGCGAGTGGAAGAACCATGACTGATCCGTCAAACCATTGACGATATGGAAGGCATCCCTTTGGTCCCGAGTCATGTCAACCGTAGGGTCATCAGGCAAGATACGAGGTGCGTGCGGTCGGCGAGGGTTGAAGTCGGTGGTCGGTCCCAGGAGTGTATTCTGGAGTTCCAGAGCTCCCAGCAGAACCTCGCGATCTAGCGCTTTCATGTAGCTGCCGTGCACCCAGAGGGAACGCATGATGACGTCGGGCTCTGCGACAGCGCGTTCACTAAGCGGCTGAGCATCAGTCCAGACATGGTGAGGAAGGTTAGACACCCCGCTAGTAACATTGGTGGCGTCTGTCGTGTAGAGAAAAAAGATGGGATAAAGCAGGAGGAAGACGAGCGCTACCGACATGGGTAGCACTGTCTTGACATGGCGGGCAGTCCAGGTTCCATATCGCGAAAAGGCGGTTCGCAGAGGATGGTCTGGAGGAAGCACAGGGGCTTCGGTTGTCCTGCCGAAGGTCAGCATGATTATACTATAGTGATGAAAAAAAGGGAAAGAAATACAGGATAACCAACCCTCTTAGTGGGTAGAGCAAATACCACAGCATAATCGCCCGAACGGCTTAGGTCAGCCCCCTGTGAAAGATGGAGGACTCGGTTATGATGCAGGCAGAGGCCGATCACATGTCCCAATCGCAGCGGTGGCAGATGATAGATATGTTGCCCCTGGCTGAGGACAGAGACAGCTGACTGGAGCGGATGGATAACAGGTCGACCTGGTCAACAGAGTCGCAGTCGCATCGGGGGAGGATCCTGCCCGTGATGTCGAAGTGGATGACCGAAGTGGAGGTGGCAAGTTGCTGTAAGGACGGTCGAGAGCGAGACTGGAGAAGAGAGAGACTGGGACCTCTAGTTGTCCAGAAATTAGTCTGTGAGGTGTTCGGGGGGCCTTCCCTGTGGGATTCCCTGTCAAGCGGGTCGGCTTCGACAACAGCAACGGCGATGATACCGACCAGTCTGAGTGGTTGCTGTGGCGTCAATAAATCCCCACCAGCAAATGAGCTGCAGTGAGTGTAGAGAGTGCTGGGGGTTTGTGGAGGGTGACAAAGATGATTCAGTTTCCCCGTCGTGGTTGGAGATAAGTGAGTGGTCCGATCGGTGACCTCTTGCTGCGAGATGCTCTATGTCGATGCTTGTGCGCGTGCCCTCTAAGACTTGAGTAGTATGATGCTGGCCGAGACTTCTGCTGGAGACTGGTGGTAGCTGCTAAATGGTGAGCTGGCGTTCCCTTTCTGGTGGTGAGAAGAAGCGGATCGATCCCAGAGACAGCCGGTGTGTGTGGTGACTGGGGAGTGTGAGTGGTAGTGGTGGCACTTGCGGYCAGTCGATACGTTGAGAGATGCCGGTGACCCCAGCGAAGATCAATGCTGCGCAGTGCTGCAGGCAATGCAGGCCCTGGTCCCAACGTGGAAGAGCCCCAACTCTAGAGCGGTTCTAGCGTGACACAGGGAGAGATGCCCTGGGAGGTATGGGTGGTATGGGGTGGGTGCTGGACTGATGGAACGTCCTTTGTGAGGTCGTAGTAAAGTTTGGTCCCCAAAGTGGGTATGGGGGAAGGAGAGGGAGATGAGCTGTGCTGTCCAAGAGGTTGTAGAGAAAAATGACAGATGCTGGAGCAGGGGCCGTGGACCTTTGAGTGAGTGGACAGCGTTGGCGTCGAGGGCTGAAAGTAGTGTACAGTAGCTAGAAGTAGGTAGACGGCAGTACCTCGGATCGGACCAGGTCAGGGGACTGAACGAAGAAGTCGAGAGGTTGAGATAGAGTTGTACGTAATGTACCTAGTATCTTGGGGCTAACGATCCTCTATATCCTCTTAAATATCCCCGGGGTCGGTGGATGCCTTGCCGGGTAGATAGTATAAGGTATAGATACCGGTAGAAAAAAAAAAAGGGGAACTGTGAATGGCAGGATAACCTAACGCAACCTTGAGCAGGAGGATCCTAGATCCGCTAGTGCCGCATAAGATTCCAAGCTTTGGAGCTCGTCAAAAGAGGAAAAACAAAAGTTGGAGAATCGTGGGGCACGTGGTGGTTGAACTCCCGATCTGATGGAGCTCAAAGCTCCACCGCAAGTGAAACAAGCGCAAAGAGATCGCACAGATTGGATATCAAGATTTGGATTGCTCAAAGGATGATTGCGAAACTGAAAGCCGTATGGGTAGCGGTTTGCTATCATGGCCCGGCCCGGTGGTCTGACTGACGCCGTAATAGGAAGAGGAAGAGATCAGAACGGGATGCAATGAAATGGAAGCGAAACATTTGCATTGGAGAAGTCACCGCAGTGGAAGCTGGAGTGCTTGTGGGTGAAGAAACATGTGGTGATTTACCCTACCCAGCAGTCCCGGTGTACATACTTGTGCTCAAGGTGTGTTGTTTGAAACGCACTGTGCCATCTAGCGCAGGAACAGCAGTGTTTCTGAAGTATTCTTTGCGAACCACGGTACAAGATGAGATAAAAAGCACACTGAGCGAGTCGGGTACCAGACTATTGACGATACTTGGATGGGGTTCTCGCTCGAGTTGCAGTAATTGAAACGTGAGCTTCACAAAGGGAAAGAGGAACCCGAGCTGGACTCCAAACAGCTTGACTCCAACTGGACTTGGGAGCTCGGTTCTCGGTGCGGACCCGGAGCGATCGCCGATGGTGCTAACCAGAAGCCTACTAAGCCCGAATTGGCTCCATCACCAACCTCCAAGGCACAGGCGCATTACACGTAGGCAGGTACTGTAGTGTAGGTACATATGATCCGAAGATGATGAGTGAGATGAAATGGAAGAAAGCGGATGGAAAGAGTCCCGAGACAAGATCGAAGGACACCGGGCCGAACAGAATGATGTCAACATGTGGGGTACTCCCCCCTCGCAGAGTCGCAACCGAACCTAACTGAATTTGTCAAGTCCGGGGCCTGAGCCCCTCCAACGTGTCCATCACTGTCATCACGGCCATGCCGCCGCCAGCCAACGAGACACGGCCGTCTGCCGCAGACAAAAGCCAACCTAAGGTGATGAAATGGCGGGATTGCCTTCAGTTGGATACCAAATGATGCACGCGGGAGTTGTCAAAATAAGAAAGAAAAAAGGCGGGATAAAACTCACCTTGCAGTAAGTGCGCAGTAACAACGACTGCGGCTGGAAACGATAATGCCTCGGCTAGCATGAGCATATGTGATGTGTCGTCGTGTCCATCCGTGATGCGGCATATGCTGCGTAGGTACAACGTCGGGACGGCGGTCTGGAGGCGGGGAAGAGAGAGAAAAAGGATTATGGCAATGCTGCCGAGTGACGAATCCACCTCAAAATCCAATGATAGTTGGGTAGCGAGGCGAGTTATGAATGGGTACCCTTTCTCCTTTGCCACGGAGAAAAAGACAGCAAAGAGGATGCTTGGCCGCAAGAGGAAAGCGTGGTGTGAGCGAGATGGAGTCTCGGAGAGATACTGGATGCAAGCTTTCGCAGGCTTCCTCGGAAAGAAAGCAGAGCCGATGCTGCAATCCACCATCCCAACTGTCCAACCCCGTTCTAACCCCCCTCATTCGAAACTTTTGTGACCTGTCCGACCCGTTCTCCTTGTCCCTAGTGCGCATTTGCTTTCCTCCTCCCATCCATGGCTATGGGTTCGTAAACTCGGAATAGACTCTTGTACGGGTATGGGCGACAATGAGGATCCGCGTCGTATTCGCTGTCTTTTTCCTAATCCTCTCCTCTGTCCACGAATGTGGGGATCGATGGGATAACCGCTCTTGGGCCTTCTCAAGTTTCAGTGTCGGCAACTGTAACCGTTCTCCCAATGAGGGGATTCGGAGCGGGGACCGACTGGAAGAACCAAGTTGTGGCCTAGCTGTGCCTTGTTGTCCCTTGTTGTCCACTGGGGAGCATCTGAGGAGTCTTGGATCCGGAGTCCTTGATTGGTGGTTGCGGTAAGGCCGGAGATTGTGGTGCAGGAAAGGGAGCCGGAGGAGAGAAGAAGACCTCCAACTCCAATTCTCTGAACCACAAATAATGTCGATGGGAAATTTGCATGCAAAACCACGAGAAACATGGGATGGGAATGAGCTTCGCTTTATAGGTAGACAGATTCCGATGCTGGAGCAATCGGTTTTYCCCCCCTATCCACACTACCACATGGCTGCGTTGATAACTTGGTGACGCTTCTGCTCTGGATCCCAGGACCCTCAAAAGTCGGGCCATTATTCTGTCATTGATGCCGCTGTCTTGGTTGTAGCGGCCCCTGATTGGCCTGCTCCGCCTTTTTACCTTTCGTTTGCTTCCTCCCGTCGGGTGGATCCACCCCCCGACCGCGTGCCGGGGCAACGACCATGCGGCAGAAGCGGCCATCAAACTCAAAGTCGCCAACAAAACAACCGCCAAAATCTCAACTTCGGGTCCGATCATCATTTCGGTGTAGACCCCACCGAGCTGAAAGTAAACATCGGTAAACATGGGAGAGGAACACCAAGAACGGGACCACGATCCCATTGCAGACCTGATCGTCACCTACAATGAACTCAACAGCTCCTTCATCGAGGAGCTCCACGAAGAGCCTAGTGCGCTCGAGTTTATGAGATTCGTAGCCAGAAACACCCCTTTCGTCGTAAGAGGCGGTGCCGCAAACTGGAAAGCAACCCAGACATGGACCGCCGAGTATCTCTCTAATTTCCTTGGGGATGAGACTGTCAATGTTGCCGTTACTCCTTTTGGGTATGTTTGTTGTCACTGTCCGAGATGATCGGATAAAAAAAACCATCAAGTAAATCGTAAATACCTCTACTTACACGTCTCCGTACATCAAAAAGAAACGCCGACGCCCCAACCCTCCACCCCCAAACCAGCTCTCTAGTCTTCGCCAAACCCCACGAAGAAGACCAACCCTTCAGCGACTTCCTCACCTATGTGATCCACCAAGAAAAAACCCAAGGGCTTCGCAAGTCCGAGGTTCGCTATGCTCAAACCCGTAAGTCAAGCCACTTACCTCATCCCTCATCACCTTCACTCCCGTCACTCACACTGTACTAACAATTCAAAAAGAAAACGACAACCTCCGGCAAGAATACTCCTCCCTCTACAGTGCCGTGCCCCCAACCATCCCCTGGGCGCGCATCGCCCTCTCTTCTCTTAGTGAGGAAGAAGCCCAACCAGAAGCCATCAACCTGTGGATCGGCAACTCCTTGTCCACCACGGCTTTGCACAAGGACAACTACGAAAACGTCTACGTGCAGATTAGGGGCAGGAAACACTTTGTGCTGTTGCCGCCGCATTGTTTGCCTTGTGTTAATGAGAGGGAACTAAAGAGTGGGGGGTATGTGAGGAGGAAGCAAAAAGGAGAAAATGGGGATGGGGAGGAGGAGGAGGGAGGGGAAGAGATTGGTGCTAAGGGGCAGTTGGAGTTGGTGATGGAAAAGGATGAGGAGACGGGAAAGGAGGTAACAGTGCCCTTCGCGATATGGGATCCTGATAAGCCCGAGGAGAATGCTACGCGGTATTCGAAGCTGGCGGAGCCGATGGGGGTGACGCTGGAGGAGGGGGATATGCTCTATTTGCCTGCTATGTGGTAAGTTTTTTCGATCACTCACACGCTCATTCACTCACTCACTGTTTGGGTACGGGGGGCGGTGATATTATTTCAAGGTTGCTAACAGATTCATGATGTGAATAGGTATCACAAAGTATCCCAATCTTGCTCGCAAGAAGGGATTTGTCTTGCCGTGAACTATTGGTGAGTTACCTATCCCTTCTCTCTCGAGCGAGGCCGGTTCATTTCTTGCAAATGATCATGTATGTACTAACCACTAGAGAACAAACAGGTACGACATGGACTTCACCGGGCCTCTGTACCCGTTCACTTCCTTTGTTAGAGCAGTCAACCAGCAGCGGGCCCTGTGGTCTTATGGCGCAGTGGTTCCCGTTGATGAAAACATTGCCGGGTGCGCGGCACCCGAGGTACAGTTTTCGTAAAGTCGCAGCTGGAGCATTGTCGTTCGTTCCACAAGCTTACCTGGGCGGCTTAGCTTTTTGATTTTTTATTTGATCGGGGAAGTGATGAGGATGTTGGAAATGAGGGTTTGGGGTTTTTGTTTTTGGTGTTGGGGTTTTGGGGGTAGGAAATGGAAATGGAAAATGGAAAGTGGAAAATGGCGATGATCTTTGTTAGGCACATCAGTCGTGCAACCATCGTCGAACAACACTTCAGCCCTGACGGAATTAAGGTCACTGTTAATTGTCTGCATGTGATGCTTATCGAGGATCTGATCACTGTTTGCTGAGATGGAATATAGTTGCTCACTCCGAGTGTGACATTTAGGAGCATCGCGAGAGCCGGTATGTTTGTTTGCGATGTAGGAGATGGATGGAAGGGGTGATGCAGTGTGATGTGAACCACAAGTAAAAACGCCGTCTTGAAAGCTTTCAACAGTGCTGCTCTTCTTATTGACCATCCAACTAACCGTCCTTTGATGTACAACAACAACAAAATCTGTCTCGTCACAAAAACCGTGTTCTACAACTATATGAACAGGTAAAAAAGTATCGCAATTAAAACTTCCACCGACTATGCTTTTGCTGCTGGACACGTCTATTTCTTCTTCTTGGAAATCCTCTTCATCGCCCTCAACTCCTTCTTCATACGAGGATCCACCATCTTGTATCTTCCCTTGACTGTAGTAGTGAGAAGACCGAGTTAGCATCATTCCATAAACAACGCAAGAGACCTTAACGTAGTAGTACGAACCTCCTCTAGGTCTGCCCTGGAGGCCCCTGTTGGAACCAGCAGCCTTGACGACCTTGAYAGGCGCCCTCCTCGTCTTCTTAGCAACCCCCGCCATGAGCTTCGAAATGGTGGCAGACTTCTCCTTTTCTGACATGCCATCGTCACCGGCAAGCATATCGGCCTTCTTCTTGAGCTTCTCAAGTCTCTGGGCCTGCTTGAACTTCTTCCTGGCCTTGGCCTCGGCCACCTTCTTGATGGGACGGGCGTTGTAGGCACGAAGCTTGTCCTTGATGGCCTGCGCCGCGGCCTTGGTGATGGGCTTGTGCGGCTTGTCGTGCTTGGACTCGTCGTCAAGGAACCAGTCGGGAAGACCATCGCGGTCCTTGAAGGCGTGCTTGGTATAACCGTCGTCGATGACGTCGTAACTTGTCTTCTCGCCGGTCGCGAGTTGGTGGGCGAGGGTCATGGCCTCGGCGGTGATGATGTCGATGTCTGTGTTTGTCATAGTCAGTCAATGCCCTTACCAGGTCATACTGAAGAGGGACAGAATGAAGCTTACCAGGCCTGCCGTTCTTCTTCTTCTTCTTCTCAACGTTCTCCCAGTCGTCATCCTCGTTGTTCTTGACAACCTCGAAATCATCCTCATCATCGCTCTCCTCAGCCGCCTTCTTGCTCTTGGCCTTGGTTTCCTTAGCCTCCTTCTTCTCCTTCTTCTCCTTCTTAGTAACCTTAAGCTCCTCCACAGCCTCAACAAGCTCGGCCTCCTGAGCCTCCTCCTCGGATTCTGGCTCCTCCAAAAGCCCTGGTATCTCCGCAAAGATACCTTGACTAAAGAAGTTCTTGGCACGCTTAGACAGACCATCCTTATCTTCTGGCTGGCCATCCAAATCTGTTATAAGCTTGCCAGATTCACCATCCTCTGAGTCGGAATCGTCATCACTGCTGTCCACTTCTAGCTCCTCATCATCATCTTCGTCGCTACCCGCCTTCTCGTCGCCAGATACACCTTCCCATTCATCGTCGCCGTTCTCTTTCCTGGCCTTCTTGGCACGGTATTTGGCATCGGCCGCCGCCTTCCGCTCCCGATACTGATCGTAAAGGTTGTCGAGCTCTTCTTCCAGACGATCGGCCTCCTCGTCGCTCTCGTCGGTTTCGCCGTCGGAGCCAAAGTCGTAGTCCTTTGTTTTGTCAGCCTCCTTGAGAATGGCCATCTTGCCCTTGGCAATCCTGTTCAGGGCAGCATTCTGGTCAATGGTCTTGAGACGGAACATGGCACCCTCACCACGGGGGCCTTCCTGCTCCATACCAATATCCATGGGCRCAGTCATGTTCATCTGCATGCGCACAATCTCCTTTTGCTTCTTCTCGTTCTCGCGCCTCCTCTCCCTCTTCTTCTTGGCGCCCTCCTTCTCCTTGATCCTTTGCAGCTCCTCCTGAATCCTGAGCTCCTCATCCATGTTCTCTACTACCGCAACCTCCTCGTCCACAGCCGCCTTCTGGTTCTTCTTGGAGGGGAAGCCAAAGATATCCCGTACTTTTAGACGCCATTTCAAAAGTAGCTTGAACTCTTTCCTGCCGAGCACCTTGAGATCGGCGCAGCAGAGACGGATTTCTTCGGTCGTTTCGGGGAGCTTGTCGAGGGCAGCCAACGCTACATCGCCGTTCTTGGGTTGCTCAAAGCTGAGTTTGTTGTACTGGCCGAGAATGGCGATGGGATCGACAGTGTTGATGAACTCGCTGGCAGAAATCTCCTTGAACTGGATGTACTCTCCCTCCTCGTAACCATCTCTCTTTCTCTTCTTGATCTCGGGGTTGTACACCTTGGCTTCGTTGTTGGGGGCGGGGCCGGCCACATCCTCGAAAACGGAGCGGGGATCGAGAAGCTTGGGATCAAGGCGCTTGGGGGCCTTGAAGCCGCGGCAGACGACGAAGATTTCGGCGGAGACGTTACGGGACGAAGGGGGCTTCGTGGCCTCGACCTTGGCGAAAAGCTGGTTGCAAACCCAGAGAAGGGAGTTGTAATCCTTGGATCTGAACACCTTGGTGACGAAAGTACCACCCTCGACAAGGAACTCAGTGGCCAGCTTCAGCGAGTGCAGGGCAAGTTCGGCCTGGTTGAACGAATCCTGAACCCAAGCAGTACCGACGTTGGGCGCACCATCGTGGAGGACGACGTCGGCCTTCCATGTCTTGAGATGAGTGCGGATAGTCGCGCGACACTTTTCGGTGGTAATATCGCTCTGGAAGGTAATGACCTTGGGGATGGCCTTGATGGGAGCGAGATCGACAGCGACGATGATGGAGTTTGTCGGCATAGTCTCGGCGCAGACTTGAGCCCACGACTAGGGACGGACACAGACACGGTTAGTTCACCCCATGATGGACTGGATTGGACATAAAAGGTCAACTTACACCGGGCGCAGCGCAAAGATCGAGGGCGACCTTGCTCTTCTCGAGGAAGCCATACTTCTTGTTAAGCTGGATCAGCTTGAAGGCGGCACGGGCACGATAACCCTTCTCCTTGGCAAGCTTGTACCACTTGTCAAGACGGCCCTTGCCGTTTTTCTTTTGAATCGCCATGGTGTCGGTGCTCTAGTCGGATAATGGCCGACTGGTGTTGTTGAGCAAGACGACCTGGTGACTTTTGGGGGTGATGTTTTGGTGGAAATGCAGTGGCAGTGGCCTTTGACCCTCCAGCACTCGCAGCGCAGGGATTGCAGGGTCTCGTTGCAGAATGATTTTTTTGGATGAGCGGCTGCAGGGCGATAAGCGATAAGGAACTTTGTCTCCAACGGCTGGTGGGGCAACGAGCGAGACGACTCCGTCAGAGTGGGTCAGACATCCGCGGTGAAGTGCAGTGCATTGACCAATCTTCATGTCTCCAGTGACCGCGATTATGGGACGAAAAGCCATTAAGCTTTCGCGATCCAGCGCGTCATTTGTTCCGCGTCTCGCGTTCCTGATGGAGCACTAAACCGCATACCTTCTAGGGCCCCCCGGCCGCTGCGGACCGCATGCCCAGCCTTTGCCCACTGGAGGTGTTCAGGTCCAAGGTCAGGTTTGGCTGTCGATTTGGTTGCCCGGCAAACTCAGACTCACAAGCGAAGCGCAACTGAAGCACGCAAATCCACAACAGAAACCGAATCCAATTCCATCATTTCCACGCATTCAGTCTCATGTATCTATCTCGGACACAGACACCGACATAGACACCACCCCTTCACTCAGAGACTCCATCCACCACCAAATCCGCCAACCAATAGACTCAACGCCAATACCTAACCACCGGCCGCCTACCTTGTCTCTCAACGACGACCTCCCGTCCTTCTTCAAGCTCAGCCTGCACATAGCCTAGCCTGCAACTTCGACATCAGCCCTTTATCCAACATCCAGTCAACAATTGCCAGCGATACATACACCAGCTATGCCCAACTGATTATCAGTGTACATATATCCATCACCACGACCGGTTTTCTGTCTACGTGTACCCTTCCTATCGGCGGCCCATCGCTGCCAGGTCGCGCGCATCCAGCGTCGCCGGCCCCGTATACTCCGTCTCTCTCTTGGTCGCATAAACGCCCTGGTCCCAGCTCTTCGCTCTGGTAGTCGAAGAGAATCCTTTCGCCATGGCCGATAACGCCAACAGCACTTCAACCCCTTTGGGAGTTAAGAGCTCGTCGTCGTTGAACACTAGCAACAATATCCCCCCAATTCCATCCTCTCCTCCTCCGCGAAGCTCAGCCAAGGAACGTCGAAACCCATCCATCACCCCCAGGAAATTCAGGCGCTTCTTTACTCCCCGAGTCATAGCGAACAACAACCCCAGCGCTTCCCAAAGGGCTCTTCGTGATCTCGCCGGTCCTCTCCTGCAACGATCCCATACACCATCCAGTCCTCTTAGGCCCATCTCGGAAGAGGAAATCCCCGATGTGTTACCGAGCCTTCAGGATGGCCAGAGAAGCTCTAAGCGTCGAAAGATCACCCATGCTTCAACACCCAAGAGGGCTGAGGCATCTCACGTATCCCACCTACCCTCTCCTGCGGCCACATCCCCAGCGTTACTTCCGACTCCCGAGTTGAGGCGCCATCGTCTCGGCAGTCCCATCCATTCTATTCGGAAGCTGCCATCCCAATTGGCCCTCGATGGAGATGAGGCCGAGTCGGAAGAAAGTGATGATGATGATGAGCAAGAGTTGCCAACCACACGGCGTCGGCCAAACCGCGCGCCTATACAGTTGGATCGTCGGGGATTGGGAGCTCAACTGGTGCAGAGAATGACAGGTGGTATGCCTGGTGCTGGAAACAGGACTTTGTCGTGCCCAGTTTCCGGTATGTGATGATATGTTGATATATCTTCGACAAGCTCATGCTGACTCGAAGAACAGATTGGAGGTCGGAAACAGCAGACTTTTATAGTCGCCGTGAAGACGCTCACTTTATGACCAGCCACGAAGGACATCCTCGCAGCATCCCATTCTGCACCACAAGCTGCAATAGTAAGTCAGCATGCATCGTACACTCAGGTATCCCGTTTGCTAACCAACTCAAAGCCAAGAGTCTTGTTGCTGTAGGTGACGAGGAAGGGTATGTGCGTCTGCTAGACACCCAGAACGAGTTCTCTCAGATCAACATGTCGTTCCAGGCGCATGGCAATGCCATCATTGACATGGCCTTCTCCAACGATGACTTGCTTCTTGCCACAGCTTCTGGTGATCAAACAGGCAAGGTACTGGACTTTGTAACGCAACAGCCCATTTCGATCCTAGGTCACCACACCGCATCCCTCAAACAAGTCCGTTTCCAACCGGGCCGCGGCGCCAACTCTGTCCTTGCCACAACTAGTAGAGATGGCAGCGTACAGATCTGGGATCTCCGTTGCCGAGGCGGTCCTGTGCAAGACGTTGCTATCCGCTCAGAAGCTGGCCTTCACGCTCGTCTTCCTCGCACCCCTAACCCAGGCTGCGTTGTTAACAGCATCTATGATGCCCACTCACGCATTCCCCAGAAACAGGCTCGCAATCTGCTTCCCGGCGCCAGCAACGTCGACGTAGCCCGGATAGGCGAGGTACCTGGTCGCCTTGGTGAAGTCTCCGTCACCGCTCTCCAGTTCCTTCCTCCTGGCAGGGAACACCTCTTCCTCACAGCCTGCGAAGCCGACGCCAGTGTCAAGCTCTGGGACATCCGCGCCGTGCACACCAGCCGTCACCACAAATACAGCACGCCCGTCTCCTTCACAGCGCCCCTACCCAGCCACGCCAACTGGCGTCCCTTCGGCATCTCCTCCATGGCCCTCGGCGGCGACGGCTCCCGCCTCTACACCCTCTGCAAAGACAACACCGTCTACGCCTACAGCACCACCCACCTCGTCCTCGGCCACGCCGTCGAGCTAGCCGCCGCCCGTCCCGGCGCGGGGGCTCCTCGCCGGGACG
>RANZ01000407.1:0-34068 GCA_009805285.1 Neurospora terricola FGSC 1889 | reverse complement strand
CGTAGCCACCTCTCCCGCCCCCGAAGCCACCGGCCCCGGCCCGCGGCCCATCGACCCCGAAGTCCTCGCCTCCCTCTTCGGCGGTCCTTCCGAAGCGGAACTAATGAAAGCCGCAATGGAAGTCATAACCGACCCCTCTCCCGAGACCACTCTCGAGAACAAGCTGATCGCCTTCGACAACTTCGAGCAGCTGATTGAGCACCTGGACAACGCGAACTTACTTGAAAAACTCGATCTCTGGTCCCCCTTGCTATCCTTGCTGGAGGATGAGGATGAAGATATGAGGTATCACGCTGCCTGGTGCGTGGGCACCGCGGTGCAAAACAACGAAAAGACGCAGGAACGGCTGTTGGCCATGGGAGGTGTGCCCAAGTTGGTAGACCTGGCGATGAAGGAGGGGGAGTCGGAGAAGGTGAGACGCAAGGCTACGTATGCGCTGTCTAGTGCCGTGAGGAATTATCAGCCGGCTATGGATGTCGCGGCGGAGGAGATGCATAAGAGGGGCCATGAGGTTTTGGTGAGCAACGGGACGAAGGTGGATGCGGCGGATATGGATAAGGTGGATGAGGTTATTGAGTGTTTGAGGAGTAAGGCTAAGGCTGCGTAGGGAGATGGCTGTTACGATTTGGGATTATGAGTTGTTGAAAGGATAGGAGAATGGAGGGAAAATTTGTTTGATTTGGGCATTGGAAAAGGCGTTATGGGTTGTTGTTCGAGATACTTGTGCTGATCTAGATGATGGGTTCTGTTGTCGTGATACCTTGACATGTTCTGCAAGCCAGAATGGGATATGGATGTATGCTATAGACTTGGGAGTTGTTTATGAAGCAAATACCCATGACGATGTCCGTTAACAGCGGACAAAAAAATGATAACAACTTGGTTCACGCAATAAGGATACCTCCCTTCGGTTTTAACGCATTTGTGATTTTACTCTCTTGTTATTCTTCAACCCTCAGACCCAGTGGTATATATACTTTTTTTTTACCTATCCTTCTTCCCACGTTGTCTATGAGCTTTCTCCTCGTGATGTTGTTACAAAAGGTATATATACGCCCAACATACATCATCCCTATGTGGTTGGTGTATTCGTATTGTACAAGTTTCACACATTTCCTCCTCAACCGTCATCACCCACGCACCATGCTAGATGCTTGACCCTTCCTCTTCCTCTGGGCTTCTCATCATCCTTCCTCGACGACCACCCGCTTAGCGCGCTTTAGGTGCTGTAGAAAGGAACGCCGAGGGACTGGAGCAGAAGCTTGGCCTGTCTGTCGGAAGTGGCTGTCGTCTTGATGGCGATGTGGCAACCGGGGATCATCTTGGCGGGGTACATCTAAAAAGGAGCAAGCAAGTTAGTAACCTGTCGTCAAGTCTGGAAAAAAAAGTCGTAGAACCAGAGCTAAAGCCAGAGCTAGAGCTAGAGCTAGAACCTCTCCTCTCTCCTTCTCTAGCTCCTGCTCTAACTCCAGTTCCCTCCCCATCACCCCCCAGAACACAAACTCACATCATAATTGCACTCCACCTCCGGAAAAAGCTGGACATCCTCCGGGTTCAACCCAAACTGCACATTCCCGCTTCCATCACCCGTACTCGCCGCCACGCCCTTCCAATCCTTGATCCTCGGGAAAACCAAATGGACCAACCGATCCATAAACTCCCACGCCGCGTTTCCGTAAATCGTCGTCTTGCATCCCGCCGGTTTATTCGCCTGCAATTGCCACTGCACCACGTTTGACTTCGAGCGCGTCATCTCTGGCATCGTCCCCGTCATAGCCAGCAACACGGCGCGGGCCACGATCAACATATCCGGGTTCTTCAGACCCAAAGGCACGAAGGTGGAGACGGTGATCTCCTTGATCTCGGGGATGTTGCGGAACGAAATGTCGCGCTCGCGAATAGGCAGCTCGGGGGCGCCGCGGGGCGCGCGGCGGGCGCGGTTGGCGAAGTAAGGGCTATCGCCCTCCCAGGCGCGCAAGCGCTCCGAGGGTTCCTTTTTGGGGGTGCCGGGGGGTGTGTGGATGTAGGTCAGGGTCATGAGGTCCGAGGCCATGACGGTGCGGAAGGTTTCCTTGAGGCGAGGCATGTTGAAGGGCCCGGGGACGAAGTCGCGGGCGATGGGGTCGGAGGAGGGGGGAGATTGGATGGGGTGGAGGGGGCCGCGGTTGTACTTGGGGGGGTGGTATTGGTATCTGCGTGGGAGGGGAGGCATGGTGAGTTAGTATGCTATGTTATGAAGCTTGTATGTAAACAACACGAAGATGTATAACACACCTGCTGCTAGGCAACCTCGCCTTCCTGTCGGCCGCGCGCTTCCATGGCCTGAAATCCTTCTTGTCCTCTTCACTGGGGAGGGGAGCCTCCAATGCCGACCGTGTCTCAAGCTCGGCGAGGTCGGGGATGTTCTTAGAAACGGCAGCGGCGCCGGTGCCGGGAGCCTGTGTCGAGGCGCATCTTCTGGCGACGAACTGAGTAGAGAAAGGCTGAAGGGCGCGAGCCGATCTCGAGACCCCGCGGAGACTGGCCATGGTGAATCAAGTTGTCTGGAAGAGAAACCGGCGTTCGGGTGGACACTCTGGTTTCACAAATTGGCACCTCGACGGGATAGGGTCGCGGTCGGGTGGTGGTTGAGAAGGTCCGGCGCACGCGGGAAATCGGGGCCGAAGGTCTGTCACGGGCAGAGGGCAGCGAGGTTCCTTCTCCGGCAAGCGCAAGGTCCTGGTCCCGCGTCGAGGCTCGAAGAGGTGCCGGTCCCCGTTGTGCCGCCCGCCGGAATTTTTTTGGAGCCTCTGCGGAGCCTCGAACCGGGGCCAATGCTTGGCAGCACGGGCCATGGCGGATTGAGTTCGGGTTAGGGTTATAGGTTATAGGTGTGTTGCCCCTGAATGGTTCCTGAACTACCCCCTGAATGCATCTGATGTGGTCAATGAACTGTGGACACTCGGTGATCTCTCGCCGTCAAAACGAATCAACAACGTGGAAGCGGGTCTCATCGAATTAGAACAATATATATGATTAGATTAGGAGATGATTGTGTATGCGTACGCTGCCTCTGCTCTAACTATCCTCCAAGCCACCAACAATTACACCCTTCCGCGCACACCTTATCCACATGTCTAGCAGCAACAACAACGGTTGTATGTAACGGGGAAAAAAGAGAAGACGAAAAGAATGTCTAAAAATCATCATCACCGTCCAGGACCACGTCCCCATCTCCTCTCAGCCCTTTTCCACCCAGAGCCACTTCTTGTCACTTGTCCCACACCTCCCTCACCATCCCAGCTCAACTCATATTCAGACTCCTCATCTTTCCTTAACTTGGGCAACTTCACCTTCACCATTCCCTCATCCCTCCTCCATGTACTCCTCCTCGTAGGAGTAGTCCCAGCCGGCTGAATACTATAAAGCAACAACCTCGACCCAGCACCGCAGAACTCCGTCTTATCGCCTACGCAGAACGACCTCTTGCACTCATACAGCTCCGACGCCGCCACCGCCGTGTCCGCCAGTGCATTTCCACAATAACACTCCCTGCCGAACTCCACGCCAAAGAGGCTGTAACCCCTCGTCTGGCAGCGGTCCTGGCACATTTCGATCGTCATGCTCGTGCTGTTGGTGTACGTGTGAGCCTTGAGAATACGAGCCGTCGAGTTGTCGACGAAGCAGCCCTGTGGCGTCGCCAAGCGCCCGTTGACGACGGACGGGTTGACGAGGCGGGGCGTCACGTAGTTGGTTTGTCTGAAGACGTCCAGACGAGCGCGACCACCGCAGCGTGTTGCTGGGTCGCCGACGCAGGTGAGGTTACAACCAGTCTGGCCGAGGCTGTAGCCGGGCTTGAACTCGAGACCGCAGTAGCATTGGGATTGGAACTCAAGGCCGGCGAGAGGGTAGTTTTGCTGGGCGCAGAAGTCAAGGCATTTTTGGATGGTCATGGCGGTGCTGTCGTACAGGTAGGTGCCGTTTAGCGCGCGAGCGGTAGGCGCGGCGGTGTTGGAGTCGCTGGCACATCCTTGGTAGTCCCAGTTCACAACAGTAGGAATTGTAGGCAAGGCTGGGACGGTGTTCGTGGTGGAAGTAGTGGCGGCAGCGGTGGTGGTGGTTGCTGGAGCAGGAGCTGTAGTAGTGACGACCGCGGCGGCTGTGGTAGTTGTGCCAGCGACAGGAGGAGCTGAGGTGACGGCAGGTGCAGTGGTGGTGGTGCTGACAACCGCAGGAGCAGTAGTGGACGAGCTGGATCCTGGAGCAACGCTGAGAGCAACACTCGCGGAGTTCGTAGGAGCAACGCTGGCACTGTTTGAGGGAGCGACACTCGCAGAGTTTGTGGGAGCGACACTGGTGTTGGAACCAGGAGCAACACTCGCGCTTGGAGCAACACTTCCAGTAGGAGCAACGCTTTCCGAGGCGGCGGCACTACCCGAAGGAGCAACGCTGGCACTGGGAGCAACGCTGGCACTGGGAGTAATACTACCCGAGGGAACAACACTACCCGAGGGAGCAATACTGGCCGAGGGAGCAATACTGCCCGAAGGAGCAATACTGCCCGAGGGAGCAATACTGCCCGAGGGAACAACGCTGGCACTGGGAGCAACGCTAGCACTAGGAGCAATACTGGCAGAAGGAGCCACGCTGGCAGAAGCAGTACCGGAAGCCGCAGTGGAGGCCGCTGTCGAAGCCGCGCCGGAGGCAGCACCCGAGCCGGAACCAGGAGCTCCAGTTGAGGCTGCGGCCGTACCGGAGGCGGCCGCGGATGTGGCAGAAGTAGCAGCCGATCCTGTAGCACTGGCAGTTGTTGAACCAGCGGCGGTCGAGCCGGTGGCAGAGCCGGTAGCAGTCGAACCAGTCACAATCGACCCAGCAGGATTAGCACTAGCAGTCGAGCCCGTCGCACTCGTCGCACTCGTCGTCGCCGCAGCGCTCGTCGTGGTCGAGCTAGAAGCCACAGTAATGATCTGAGCTCCCCAAACAGCCTGGTTGTTATAGCCGCGTCCGACAGACTTCTTCATGTAGCAAGGAGCCTGGATACCCGTACCACCAGGTACGTACGAGAAAGCCACGCACAAATCGGTGGTGGAGCACTTCTCGGCACACAGGGCGTAACTGTCGACGAAGGCGACAGCCAAGTCGCCCGCTTCGTGGTCGGTGAAGCACTCGAGGAGGAAGGTCTTGCCGTTAAGGGAGAGGTATGTGCCGTTGTTGTTGTCGGGGCATTTGAGGGAGACGGTGGGCTGGGTTGGGGCGGCTGAGGATGTGGTGGTTGCCGAAGCGGTGTTAGAACCGGAAGCAGGACCGGAAGCAATACCGGAGGCAGTACCGGAGGCGGTACCGGAGGCGGTACCAGATGCCGTGGCTGATTGAGTGGCCGAGCCGGAAGCGGTGACTGAGCTGGAGGTGCCGTTGGGGTTGAGCTGGTACATTGAGAGACCATTGCTACCACCGCAGATTTGTTGTTGGTTGCCGTTGCAGAGCATGTTGCAGCGGCCATCAGTGACCAGGGCAGCTCCGTTGAGAAGTTCGTTGCCGCAGAAGCATTCAGCCGAGTACTCGGTTCCGAAGTACTTGTATCCAGCGCAGTACGTAGCGCAGTCATTGAGATTCATGACATTAGACTGAGTATTCTTGCCCTGGAGAGAACGGGAGGCAACAGCATCGCTGTAGCAACCCAGGAATCCGTATTGGCCGACAGACGGTGGGTTTCCAGGAGTGTTGGAAGCGACTGCGGATGAGGATGTGGAAGAAGCAGAAGCCGTGGCGGAAGCGGTTCCGGATACTGTCCCGGATGAAGATGACACGCCCGATGATGGGTTACCAATGACGGTGCCCTTTTGCTTGTAAACCGAGATACGGCCTGAACCACCGCATAGCTCAGTCGGATCGCCGCCGCAGACGTAGTTGCAGGTCTTTTCATCAGCAACGGTGCTACCGGAGTTGAGTTTGTTACCGCAGTAGCACTCAACACCCCACTCAACACCGAAGAAGGAGAAGCCAGCACAAGCTTGGGCGCAGCTCTCAATGGTGTTGGTGCTGGACTGTCCGACAATCCGGTCATTCAGGGCTCTGGTCGCAGGGGATGCCGAGTTGTCGGTACGGCAACCAGCATACTCCCAGTTACCAACAACTGCCTTGTTCGCAGGGGGCCTGAAAGCGGGAGCGAGGGTACCGTTCTCGGGGAAGTAGCCGGTGGTGTCATACCACATCATCATGTAGCTTCCCACACCACCGCAGAACTGCGACTTGTCACCGGGGCAGATGTAGGTGTTGCAGAGGTAGTCGTCAACCTTCAGGCTCGCAGGTGGAATGCTCCGGCCGACCCAGCATTCATAGGTGTACTGGGTACCGGCAAAGGCAGCCTTGTTGGTGATAGCATACTGCTGGCACTTTCCATTGTCATTATCCGCAGGGAACTGCGCCTGGGTGGTCTCAAGACGGTTGGCGTTGCTGTCCTTGTAGCAGCCAAGGTACTTGAACCGAGCTGATCCATCCGGCAGCGTCGGGCCAACTTTGGTCGCGCGTAGGGTGCCAATGAAGTTGACGACATGTACGCCGAAAGCAAGATCGTTGACGTTCAGTGTCCAGGCGCCAGAATAAACAATGGGATCCGCGTTGAGAGGGGCAGCGCCAGGTGTGAAGAAGATAGTGGCACTCTCAGATTTCCCAGGCTTGATAACCATGCCTTCAAAGAGATCGCTGCTTGGGTTTTGGGCACCAAGGACAGAGCCCATTGGGGGCTTGGACTTGTCAATCATCAGATCAGAACCGCCCTTGTTCGTGAACCGAATGGTCACTTCAGTGGTGGTAAGACCAGGCGAAGTGCCCATGTCGATGTTAAAGGTGCAAGTTTGAGTAGGATCATTGCAGAAAGGGATCGTTACCCAACCGCCTTCGCTGGTGGAATGCTCCAGGAGAGCAATGGGCTGCGAGTTGGCGGATCCGGTCAAGACAGAGTAGGCCATGCCACCGTCAGTGAAGACAGTGAAGGTGGTAGAGAAGGAACCAAGCTTGGGAGCAAGGAAGGTCATGTGAATGATCACAGATGATCCAGCGGCGACAGTAGAGCCGAGCTCAGGCAGGTCCTCAGCAGTGAAGTAACCGTCGGCATCAAGCTTAGAGTGAGTGCCATCGATGGTGACATTCGTGAACTTTGCAGTTGCCGAGTTAGGGCCATCGGTGGTGAAAGCGTACCCAAGAATTTTCATGGGTCCTTTGCCCAAGTTCTGAATGACCACCGTGTTTTGCGATCCTCCTTCCGCAGAGGCAGAGCCAATGACAAGTGGTTGGAAATCGACTGCATTGGGGTTGATCGCCGCAAAGGGTCCGTCTGTCACTGTGTTGCCGGTCACAGAAAGGGGCTGTGCAGTCGAATAACCCGTAACAGCATTGACTGTGTTGAGGGTGACAGAGCCAGATTGCACACCAGGTTGCATCGTCGGGGAGCTTGTGCTGCCAGAGTCCAACGTGTACCCGCCCAAATCGAACTTGATAGGGAAGGTAAAAGATTTTCCAGTAGTAACCCCGGTTTTAGGGAGATCGGCTGAGGATACCTTGTATAGGGGGTTGCCAGTTGTGATGTTGGTGATCTGGTTGACATTGATCTTGGCGGTGCAAGTGACGTTGATCGTCTTGGATGTTCCGATGGGGACCTCTTCGAAGTTGAAGGGACCACCGCAGTCAAAAGGCAACTTGACAGGGGACCCGAAAGCAAGAATCTGTCCGGTGTATGTGCTGGTGTAGTACCGGCCATCGCCAAAGACTGGACGCTGGAACTTGGACAAGACTGGAGTAGCGGGAAGAGGAATCTTTACGAGCTGCCCATTCCGTGGCACCGCATGGTAAGCGCGAATGCCGTTGTCAGGATCACTCATCCAGAGAATGCCTGTTCCCGGTTGGCCGTTGAGAGTGGTGATGGTTGCGGATCCAGTACCGACTCTGCCAGCCGACTTGTCAGGAGTCGAACCGGCCACGCTGAAGGCCGGCTTTCCGCTTGAGTCGTAGCCAAGAGCGTAGGCATAAGTCGGAGCACCGACAGGAGTGATGTACATGTAGCCACCCTCAAGCGGATATGCGCCAACGTTTCCAAACATAGCTGTACCCTGGGGAGGAGTGATAGTCTGGATGATGGCATCACCACCACCGGCGCCCATCTTGTAGCCTCCCAGGTTATCAGCATTGCAGATGTAGGCTTGGCCGTTCTTGCCTGCTGTTACCGCAAGCTGCTTGACACCGCCGCCTCCGAATGGCAAGATGGAAACACCACCACCGCCCAAGTCACGATCAGCAGAGTCGATAGCTTGGTAAGTGTATGGTTCGAAGTAGTCTTGTTGCGTGACCTTTCCAGTGGCTGGATCGATGGCCATATTCACAATGGCTTCGGAGAGTGTGTCGAGGTGGATTCTACCGCTGGCGGCTAACTGTTGGTTCGCCATGACTCCGTAGCCGTTTCCAGTAGCGAAGAAGAGACGACTCGGGTTGTCTGAGGCCAGAATGGCACCGCTCTGCCAGATACCACAGCCACCACCGCCTCCTTCCCAGGTGCCATCTTGCTTGGGAGCACGATCACCGCCAGCAGTGGCATAAGCGGTGACGAACTCACCACTGGAAGCCCGCATGCCAACTACCCAGCCGGTGTAGTTGAACAGATCGCAGTGGCCACCAAAGCCAGCGTAAACCACACCATTGATAAGGTTCAGGGATGTGCGCTGAAGAACACCACCACCGGTGAAGTAGCGAGTCTTGTCGTTATCGGCATACTTGCCTTCAACGTTGGTTGGGAAGCCAGGCCTCTCTTGCAAGGTCCATGCATCAATGGCATGGAAACGGTAGGCACCGTTCTTCCAGCCTTTCGTAGTTGCATCCCTGTAGCCCTTGGCCCAGAAGTAGATTGTTTCTGTGTTGGGGTCGATAATGGGCGTGCCAGTGATACCGATTGTTCCGCTAATGTCGTTGCAGTTGCCCAAGTCGGAGACCATAAACGGGGCTTCCGCGGGATCCTGCTCGCTAAGATCACGGCTGTTGTAGAGTGTGCCGTTCACCGCATCGAGAACGTAGATACGGTTTTGCTCTGAGAAGGCAATGACGGTTTGCTTTCCCGTGGCCTTTGGTGTGTATACTAGGAGTTTAGAGTAGAACTGCTCAATCTGGTTGAGAGGATTCTTTGGTGTTGTGAAGGACCAAATCTGGCCAAATGCGCCTCCCTCAATGGTTGCTGGATCCATGTTGTGGTTTGGGAGATAGCCGACAGCAGCCGAGTCTTGGATGGTTGATCCGTCAGCATATTAATTCTTGAAACATACGCAACCCATAGAACTTAGCTTACCGGCATCCATAATGGTATCTGTTGGATCCATTGCCCATGTTGCCGTGCAGAGCGCGAGGCTCACAAACGAGCGTAAGAGACCTAGGGGCCTCATTTTGGCGAAGGGATATTACAATAGGTGTGTCGAATAAGTCATGAAAATATGAGTAAAGACAGTAAGTGAGGATATATCCACAAGGCTACCTCGATGAAAAGTGTATATAATAAGAAACTACCACATTGGGGGAATGACGAAGTGATGCCGAGGTGTCCGAGGTAGGTGTTGTCTAAGTCAACCGGAATCGGCTCTTGCGAGACAAGAACACGAAGTCGTCGAGATGACGGTGCGGATCGGGGTGTCGACAAAGAAGTGGAAGGATGAGTGAGATCTCGGGTCAGGGGGGGATGGGAGAGACAATCGCATATAGCTGTGTCTCTGTTTTAGATGGAGAAGGCGCCCAGAGATCTCTGTGATCTGGGACCGGACGGGCGCTACCGAAAGGGGCTTACGGCGATTCCATTCCAACGGGTCTCCAATGGGCCTCGACGCCGGTATAGGGCATTGATCGCCCCATTGATGGTCAGCCCGACTGAAGAGTTATGGCGATCTCGGCCTTGGCAGCTGGCCAATACATCATGTCCTCCACCCTGAACACCCTCTTCAGGCTGTCTTTAGTATATCCGAGCCTGTCTTCAGCCCGGAACAGGACTTGTTGGACTTGCTGGAATGGGCCAAGCCGGTCTGCCGGTACTCTCGCCTCGTGCGCTTGAGACCTTTCTGGGTCTTCTGTCTCTCAGCCAGCCAAAGGAAGGGGGTGGCGGGCGTGGCTTGAAGTCTTGGACTGTTTGGGAGCGAGGAAAAATCCAGAACTTGCACCGTCATTACCACAAGTCGAGGCGTGCCTGCGGTGTGCTTGAAGGGTTCTCCGGGTGACAGCCACTTCAACAGTGACAGAGCAGCCACATCAACATGTCAATGTCAATCAGCAAACACTCATGACAGTGGCCAACTCGGCGTTTGCTCGTCCCCCAAACTATCGGCGGGAAGGCAAATTGGGTTCTTGATATGGCATCCTCCCACACTCCCTTTGGGGTGAGGCTCAGCTGAAGGGCATTTGGACAACTTCTGGATCTGGATCATTTCATGGGTTCAACTCAACGGGATGTAATGACCAGAGATGACCAGAGATTCCAGGCATCGGGCGGGTGCATTGATGCCTCGTAGTCTCGCACCTCGGTCGAGAGTCCTAACACAAACCATGATAGGGCGGAGTGTTCCGTGTGTGGGAGAGAGCCGAGCGCTTGCTTCTGAGGATGGTGTATCGCTTGGAATCGCTTCGTTGTGTGGTTGACCTGTTTACGTGACGAGTCTCATCGAACGCCTGGATGTTGACTGGTCTTGCAATGGTCTGGCAGTAGCCTGTCTGAAGCGTCGCTGAATGGAACGAACTAAGCAAACAGAATTTTCACTACTGCCGGACTCAGCTTGTCAATGGAAGTGACCACCGTCAAGATGGAAGGACCCTCGATGACAAGGGAGGAGCAGCTCAGAGAGCAGCGAGACGTGACTGCCAAGACCAGCGAGGTTGAATGTGGAGGCGAGACCCACAACTGAATGTACCCCGGTTCAGGCTAGCTTGGTCCAGGATTGCCTGCCATGTCAAAACCCCAGCAAAGAGCAGGGGCAGGCATTGGTACTTGTGCAAAGTACCGGTACTTTGTGCTTCGTCGCAGCGCCCAGACGTTTTCTCCATCTCTCTCGTCAACCCTTGTCTTGTATCGCGACTTTCTCGCTTTCCACAACACAGTCACCGACTCACCACCACCCTTCCACTCACCCATCCACCCAACGGCAAGCGACTTAACGAACATCTTAATCAACCACACACAACCCGAAGTCGGGCAGTGTTATCCGCCTATTTTCAGCCTCAACGTACCAGTCACACAAACATCACTGGACCGTTTGTCGGGTCGTGGCGCGTGGCGTCTCTGCTTCATTTTACTTTGCAGCATTTTCACTTTTTCAATCCTCTTCTGGCTCTCTTCTCTTCCAATGCCCAGCCCGTATCCCCGACCGCCGACCGTCGGCACTGCGAGAACCCGTCACAGAAAACACACAAAAAAAAAAGCGGCGACAAAGACTGCGGGGGTTTGACCTTTCGCATCCGCGTTCGCTTAACGACTCCCAGTTGAGCAGTCTGGTCAAAGGTATTTTTTCCTCGCATTGTGCAAGTCATCGTGAAGTCTGCGGGCGTGCGGCGCGAGGCGTCAGTACGAGAGAGCAAAGGCGCTGTCGTCCACTGAGCAGAGGAAGAGAAGCGTTCGTTCCTGCATTAGTCCCCCCTTCTCTTGACACCCATTTGCTGCATCATCACAGCCATTCGCGACTCTGCCTCTCCCCCCTTTTCAACCCGTTCACCAGCCGCTTTCCTTCCTTTTGTGCATTGTCGCTCATTTCCGTGTGTTTTGAGGCTGAAGACTTTAGATGATCCTCAGTTGTGCAGTCTCTAATAACGCTCAAGAGTTACCAAGTGGTTATGACTGGATTATCAGTGCAATATCCCAACCGCTGTGATAATGATTTTCAAAGCGGCAATGGGGAGATTGAGTGTTGTCGTGGTTTACAATGGTGGAAAATGAACGATAATGACTTTAATTAGTCATATTCCCCCCATTCTTCACTTGCATGGTATTCAGATTGCTTTGCCGCGGGAAGACGCAGAAAATGCCACTCTGGCGATCCTATTCTGGCCAGAATCGTCAAGTTTGTCGATCTTCTGGGGAAATGACATGGGCAGCATTGTTACCCATTTCAGACCAACATACCTAAAGATTGGCTCGCCAAATACCGCGGGCTCGCGTAGGGTGCTGATGAAAGAACATGAACTGTTGGGTGAGCTCGGCCATGCAAGGGGCCCCGAGCGATCATATGCTGCAGCTTCACGTCTTGGGTAATCACAATGAACGATCCGGATCCTTCCGAGCAGACATCAACAACTTCACATTTTGACTCTTGCCCACGGCAAAAGACGTCATGGCAGATCAGACGCAACCGAAAACTATGGGGGGGGGATGATGTAAACGTTATTCGCAAGAATATGGTCGTTTATGTTCCAAGTCAAGTGATTTCAGGAGACTGGCACCTTGGTGACATTACATGGCCATTTCCGAATATCCTGGACACCACTGAAAATTCTGTGATGAATAGTGCGAGAGGCATGAAGAAAACATGGCTTTGAAAGGGAATTTAGTGGTCATTTTCCAGAGTCAAGCGACTTCAGAAGACAGCCCCTTGGTGTCATGCTATCTTGACACTCAAGGACAGCACCTCGAAGTCAAAACCATTCGCCTTAAACACCGTTATCATCAGTCTACTGACAACTCCCAAATAGGCATTCAGGCGCGGCGATCAATGACAATGACAATGACACCACAAGAAAAGTCAACCTTGACGACAACAGTTTATGGGCCCGAACGACTGTATGTATTATAACTAACTATTAAAGCACAAAAACCAAACCAAAAAGTGTCAACTGTTCGCACAGCCAACCGAGCATTAATGATTGCAAAAGACGGGAAGAGCCAAAGAATCCAAGCGAGCATCACTCATTCGTTTACCCATCCGATCTTCCCAACCGTCTAATCATCCCTCTCATCCCATCGAAGGCACGAAGCCGAATCGAGACAGAAGTGGTTGTTGTCGTGGTCTTGATGACCGCGTCCCACTTACTTGGCGACATAGCTGCCAGGAGCGTAGTAGCCAAAGCTGCTGCCGATAGTCCACACGTTGCCAGAGTTGTCCTTCTGGCCCTTGTTCTTGGCGTAGCTGACACCATAGGGGACACCGTAGTACGCGCAAGTGAACACGCCGTCCTTGCCGTTCTTGTAAATGACGTAGGCGTTGAAGAAGACGCAGGCCTGGCCCTTGTTGATGTTGGGGTGCAGCCTGTTGTACTCGGTCTGGGCCTTGCAGCTGGCGGCGCAGAGTTCCGGGGCAAAGGGGACGTTGGTGCCGAAGGTCTGCGTGCGGAGGTAGCCGTGGTCGATGACGGGCGCGGGCGCGTTGATGGCGGCGTTGCCGAAGGTGATGGGGCCCTGGAAGTCGTCGACCGAGGGGCCGGTGGACTTGGTGAAGGCCGTGGAGCCGGCGTAGACAACCTTGAAGGCCTTGCCCTGGAACTGGTAGGCCGGCGACTTGGCCGAGCTGGCGACGAGCGGCATGCCGTAGAAGGCGCACTTGATCAAAGTGGCCGAGGCGGCGTCGGCATTGCCAGGGCAGCCGAGTGCGGCGTCGGGCACCTGGGTCGACTTGCTGATCTCGAGCGGCACGCGCTCATAGTAGATGTTGAAGGAGGTGCAGCCGGCGGTGGCGTCGCAGATGGCAGCGCACTTTTTGGGGTCGTACGAGGTCAGCTTGGAGCTGGTGTAGGTGATGTAGGACTTGTCCTGGGCCAGGACATTGAGGTCGACGAAGTTAGGCACGACCGCGTAGCCGGAAGGGACGTTAGCCGCCTTGGTAGAGTCGATGGCAGCAGTAGAGAAACCCGCAAAGCTGGTGAAGGCCTCGGGGGTGTCGGGGTTAGACACCTGCGGGCCGTTGAAGGTGCGGACAATGCACGAGGTGGCCGGGGCGTCGGCGCGGGCGACGTTGGGGCCGCTGCGCTTCAAGAGGTTGACGGTGATAACGTCAGGAGGAGCGTCGGTGGAAGCCTGAGCCTCGGCGGGGGGAGTGTCGACGATCGCGGCCACAACGTCCGCGGCCACGGCATCGGCGTCGAAGGTCGAGACGTTCTGGGGAACGACATCGCCGACGGGAGGAGTGTCGGTGGAGTCGGCACCGGCGGCCACGGACTCGTCATAGCTGTCGATGGGCAAGTCCTGGCGCTTCTGGTGGAGCGGCGAGGCTGAGACGAGGCCCAGGAGGAGGGAGGAGAGGATGATGTTCTTGCGAACCATTTTGAAAAAGAGCCAAGTGAGTTGTCGGGAGGAGGAGGAAAGATGTGCTCAAGAAGGATAGATGCCTTTGTGGATTGTGATGAGGCTGCTTGAAGGCTTGACTGGATTGCTTTTTAACTTTCGAGAGGGAAGGTTGGGAAAGATGGAAGATCTTATACTTCGAGAAAGTGACTATAGAGAAGGAGAAGGAGAAGAGGGAACCGGAAGACGAGACCGAAGTCCAACACAACACACAAAGATCGATCACGATGACTGGATTCAGAAGAGAGCCGCCCGTCAGCCATCCAAACGCCATCAGACGTGGTTGAGTGAGACTGAGTGACTGAGTGATGTAAGTGAGCCCGCCCGGCGAATCGAATACGGAGGTCTCGACCGACCCGACCAATTCGGAGCCTTGAGTGGCTTATCCATCCATCGGCTCGGGTCAGCAGTGTCTCCCAAGGGAAAAGGAAAGGAAAGAGAGTGACTGACTGACTGACTGAGAAGGCGGTCGTCGTCTAGTCCGGAAAGGGCTTCGCGCTCGTTGGCGCTCGTTGGGCTGGACCTGCTTTGTGGAAATGACCAGCCACATACCACCACCTCACAATTCCAATGCATTTCCATCTTGCCAGAAAGACACTCACATCGGTATAGTCCCACAAAATATGGGAGAAACACATGAATGGGGATAGCTGTCCGTGAAGGATGCGCCCACGGCATGAGCTAGCGAGCTAGAGACACTTCAAGCCTAGGCGAAGATGCCCGAAACAGATTTTTGCAGCCTTTTGCAGCTGGTGTTGGTAAGCAGTTCACACAGTAGATGACTGTAGATGTCGGGGTAGCCGGCAATAAACGTGGTGGGCTTGAGCTGTCAGACTTCGTGAGGCTTGGGGCGGTGGTGTCGTAGTGTTCGGTTGGGCGTTTATGCTTGTGCGCTGGACACCGGACACTACAGTATTCTCCCTTACCTCCTTGGGCATGCATGATCGTGAGATGATGGAAATGGTAATGATGAGTTTTCCATGAGTTGTCAACAATGCTATGTGTCCGTCAGCCAGCCTCGACTGCCATCTGTCATGTCATTTCCATGTCCTTTTGTCATGGGGTGATGATATCCCAAAAGAGAGCGCCAGAGGACTCCCAATGGAAATGGAAGTGTTCTTTCTCGCGTGGCAGCTAAGGTAGCTAGCCCTTCAGCCCTCGCTTGGTGCTATTTTGGGTGGAAAACTTCCAGTTCGACGTTCCACTCATGCAGGTCTCCGATATCTTTTCGCTTCCCCGGAGTCCAGCTTGGGTCCGGGGGGTGAGGGGGACAGGAATGGAGGCGAGAGAGAGCTTCAGAGACAGAGACAGAGACATATTCCCATCGAGGCGGGGAGGTTAACGGATACGCTTCCGAGACTGGACTGGACCCCATGGGTTCCCACTCCAATGGAACTCTTGAGAAACCGGAGGGTCCAATTGCCCCAGAAAAGGTAAGGAAGGCAAAGATACAGCTAGAGGTACATACCTCGCTAAGCTTAAGGCCCAGGCTTCAGATTTGGCTTCGCACTGTAATTAAATGACTACACTACAAGTAGTTGATTATAGCCATGGACCATGGTGATATTGCCATTCGCGGTCCAGTCCTTGCTAGGCGGATGTGTAAGTACTCCGTGCTGTAGAGAAAAAAAGAGGCTCAGGCTCGTAAGGGATCCAATCCCAGTTGACGATCCCGGATGTGCTATCAAGCCACTTGCAATGTGAATGAAGTGGATAGACAACAACTCATTATTTGCTTGTTGTGTTGTGTGAATGAGATGTGAACGATGGTTACATAAAACAATGGTGATGGATTATTACTGTTGATTAATGGCTCCTAGAAAGTGGAAAGAGCCGCCCGCTCATTGATACAATGGCGGTAGTAATGGAAGGTATAATTGGCAGACCGCCTTCCAATTTGCTCTCGATGCCTAGAGGTACACATGGAAAGCGTCAATGTCATCAAAGCCCTTTATGTTCAGTTAAGGGGTATCGAATGGAAGGCATGATCGATGTGTTGCTGGATGTGTGAATGAAAGAAAGAAGGTGGTGAGTGGGGAAGTAGCTTGTACCTGCATAACCTCAATTGATCAATGCCACCCACCATTAACAGAAAAAAATGATCAAACTCACCGTTCGCAATAAACCGCATTGCGCATTGGAAAAGAGAAAAGAAAATAAGGCCATTCCCCACCTTCATCCCCAACTGTGGCTTGCAGGAAGTGAGTGAGTGTATCGGTACGAATCGTTGTTGTGTCGTGGTCTTCAATGTACCTTGACGTGTGGTTGATGGTTCAGCTGTTGTCGTCGACGCCACAAAAACCACCCAAAAGCCAAAGCGCGCGTCCGACGGCATCGTCTATGCCATTCTGGACCAATTCACACCGTGGACTACCTACGACTACGGTTACCGACTCCATGGATTGATCATCAACCACGTACGGGCCATCTCTAGGCCGACTTGGCCGATACTCATTCCCCCAAGGCGGGTGGCCTGGCTGAGCCTTCGGAACAGGCAATGTTTGGCTCGAACCCGACCCTGGACACCAGCGCGGGGCATTTTTGTTCGGGGAGAACATGGCAACTTTGACAGCCCAAACCCGGGACACTGGGGCATTGGGGCTTGCTCAGCTTGTCAAACCAACGCCTTTTCTTCGGGTCAACTTCTCTGGTGGTCCAAAGAGAGGCCATGTTGTGCCTATCCTATCAGCCGTTAGTTATCAGTGTTATCGCCATGGCTGTTTTGTGGCAGAGAAGAGAAGCAAGAACAGTCAACACATTCCGCGTCATCCATCTTCACAGCATTCTTCATAGAACACAGAGAGAACTTTGTCCTACAACGGTTACAAGTAAAACTTGATCGTTGTCCCCCTTCCCTTCCTCCCTGGGACTTGAGGCTCCATCCTACCTACCTCAGTCACAGTGTTCTTTTGACTCTTTTTCTTCACTCTTGTTTATTTTGAGGGCTTATACAAACTCGCTCGCCTCGACGAGTCGAACCACAACCCCGTTCAAAATGTCCAACGATCTCACCGCCAAGATAATATCCTCCTACGGCAACCGGGACCGACACAGCACCGGCGGAGGAGGACTAGATGTCAACAGTGCCGCCGCCGGGTGGGATTCAAGTCGGCCGGGATCGATATATACTTCCTCGAGACAGTCGGCGGCAACGCTACCGAGGGCGGCAAAGAGAAAGTTCAAGAGCTACCGACTCCGAGGAGAGTACGAGAAGCCATGGCTCGCTGATCCGGCCATGAAGAAGACCAGGTGGAACGACTGGATCGTGATCGCCTGGTGTCTGCTTGGGTTGGCGGGTGCCGGTCTCATTTGCTTTATGGGCATCAGGCAGTACCAGACTGGGCCGTTTTGTCTGGTGTTTGAGGATGACTTTAAGACGCTGGATACGAGCGTTTGGACACATATGGTGACGGTATGTTTTCCTGCCTGGTCATTGTATACTTTGAACTCGACAATCCTAACCTTTGCTTGATATAGCTGGATGGCTTCGGAACAGGGTCCTTCGACTGGACCACCACCGACCCCAAGAACTCGTACATTGACGGAGAAGGACTGCACATTGTCCCGACTCTCACTAACGAGACGTCAGACATTTCAAACGACCAGCTCTTTGATGGTTACACGCTCGATCTGAGGAAAGACAAGTCCTGCACGGGCACAACCAATGCCTCCTGCATTGCCAAGTCCGACCCAAAGACGGGCGCCATGATCCCACCCGTCCGCTCCGCTCGCTTAGTCACCAAGGACACCAAGACACTCCGGTACGGTCGTGTCGAGGTTGTCGCCAAGCTTCCCAAGGGAGACTGGCTATGGCCTGCCATCTGTAAGCTTCCTTTCTTCCCCCCCTTTCCCATCATCATACTAACACAACAATCACAAATCAGGGATGATGCCCCAAGACTCCACCTACGGCGTCTGGCCCCGCTCCGGCGAAATCGACATCATGGAATCGCGCGGCAACGGGTATGACTACCCAGCCGGCGGTCGGGACCTCTACTACGGCTCCCTGCACTGGGGTCCTTCGACCTTAACAGACGCCTACTGGCGGACCACCTCGGCCAAGCGTCTCAAGCGCGGCGATTTTTCCGAAAGCTTCCACACGTTCGGCCTCGAGTGGGACGAAAAGTACATGTACTTTTACCTCAACAACCGGCTCACACAGATCATGCATGTTGGCTTTGATGCCAAGGAGGACCTCTGGAAGAAGGGCGAGTTCGCGGCGATGAAGGAGAATGATACCCTCTTCGAAAATCCGTGGGCGGGAAGTGATTCCACGACGGGCAATGCGCCGTTTGATCAGCCGTTTTATTTGATTTTGAATGTGGCGGTGGGGAGCAAGATTGGGTGGTTTCCGTAAGTTTACTGTCCGATTTGCTGTGAATGAGATGATAGTAACTAACGTGGTGATGATGACAGTGACAACAAGGGAAACAAACCCTGGCTTGATTCGGCCACCAACGCCCAGTGGACTTTCTGGTCGGCAGCTGATCAGTGGTTGCCCACTTGGGGAGAGGGTGATCAGCGCGGTATGACGGTGAAGTCGGTTAGGATGTGGAAGAAGGGTGCTTGCTAGAAGATGTGTCATGATTTACTTGCCGTCCTTCTTTTTTCCTATTCCTTCCTAGACTGTTTTGTAAAACTGTAATACCAGGGTTAATGTGTGATGTGTGTGATGGGGCGGCGACAGGATCAAGGTTGAATGGATGGAGTATCTGGTTAGTCTATGCGGGATTGCGGGTTCTGAACATTTTGGAAGCATCAAAAAGAATTACAAATCTTGCGTCAAGCACAATCACACAGACCACCAGAAGCAGCAGTAGAATGTGCATAGGTGGTTTACCAGTCACTGAACATGCTCTGTATGCCCTATATAGGTTACCTTTCGAGTACCGTTTACCGTCGGGGCTGGGAGGGGTCTAGCAGTAACGTCCACCTCAGGAGGTTGCTTGGTAAAGCGGTCAGTCCATCGCCAGCAGGAGAGTGTGGTTTAGAGCCCATGACGGTCTGCAACTTGTGTGCTTAACCCGACTTTTTTTTGTTGTTTCCGGTCTTTTTTGCCGGCCGCGACTGGGAGTTCATCCCAAGTGAAGGCGCCTGGCAACAACGGAACCTAGGCAGGAGAGCGACCTGAATGAACGTACACCGACCGACTGCCGAAGCTTCCCTTTGCAAAGCACACCGGGACCGGATCTCTTGTCCCATCTGCCCGCAACTGCCGGTTCTGTCCAAAGGAACATGGTGTTTGAACAGCTTATCGAGATGGCTTGCTCGACGGACTGAACTATTGTTGTGTTTGTGACACTATTTTCAGGGCTACGGCGACGTGATGCGTCCGACCACGTACGACAACGACTCTTTCTTTCTTTTCTTTTCGGACACTGGTTCGAGGTGCATTTCTAAGTTCTCGTTGAGTTTTCATATAAACACCAATGAACTCGGTCAATTCGAGTGTCCCTCCTCCTGTCTTGTCATCCTTTCCTGTTCTTCACGTTACACCTGAGCAAAACAACCCCCTTTTCAGTCAACCACATGGATTGCAGAGGAGCTATTCACGATCGTTACTCGTCATCACTTGGAATTTTTTCAACCACAGATGGCCTCAGGCAGTTAACGCCGACAGTGAGTGCTGCTTTCAGCAACCGGAATGTCCTCAAGCCGACACCCTCATTGACCAAAACTTACACGGCGTCAACCTTTCATCACACCCACAACGGACGAATCGCCAAAAGCACATAAAATATTTGCAGCCAATGAGAAGTCCACCTCTTCTCAAATCGGTGCCGCGGTTCGGATGCTCCCCCCTATTTTGTCACTGCTCTTTCTCCTCTCTCAGCTACGATCTAGATGGACGCCACGCGGTTCGGCGGTCACTGCGGCTCGACCACTCGAAAAAGTTGGCATCCAATCGCCCTCTCAACACTGGACACAGCCCTTTGAACGGTGAGCGGGACGTGAAGATCCACGCGGACGGTCCGTTCATGTTCGGATCTTCAGCTTGTATCTCAACCAGTCACTCTTGTGTAACCGGTGATCTATGGCATCCAGGCTCGAAGATCTTGGTTGAGTGAGATGAGGTTCACATCTTTACATATCCAGTGATCATTTTTCCGACACTTCAATGGTACCGTCGTCGTCCATCATGGCACAGAACTTTGGGAGTGACAGGGGGGCATCAGGAAATCCAGACTCCCGAGAGGTCCAGACTCACAGTGATTCTTCCCAGGCTGAAATCGCAATCTCCCCACTGTGAGATGCTCACGACAACAGACAATAAAAAGCAAAACTGGCTGGTACTGTAGCAAAATTGACCGGGTAACGAACCCCTCATCACTGCTTCTGTCTTGCTGTTTGCGACAAGTCAACCGAAGACGTTGGAAAAGTCTCGTCCGGCCGGGGTTCTTCAACGTTAGCGCATCTTCAGCTAACAAGCAGGGACCTCAAAAGCTTGTGTGGCTTAAGCTTTTGACTAAATCGTGTTAGCGCGAGATGCGATCCACTGTAACTCCACTGCCTGCTCGCGAAGTCTGCCGTGTTCGGCTTAGTGCAACCTCTGAGAGAAGTACCGGTACTTTCCCCAAAGAGACCCACTTTGGGGGATGTCGACGGCCGATACTTTACAGTGGGGACAGTGTTATCAAGTATCTCTACACTCGTTCACACTTCACCTTTCCCTCTTCCTCACCACGAACCGCACTCACAACACCACCGTCACTCACACAGCGCTTCGAAGGCGGCACAGCTTGACGCAGGAACGAGAAGAGGCATGCGTTCAATTTAAATTGCAACACGAGCGGCTCTTGCGGCTGTAGATGTCAACATTCTCTGGAAGCCTTTGTCGGATTCCGAAAGCGAAAAGAGAACAACAATGGGACAAACAGACACACCGACGAATATGCAAACACTGGTGAAATATCACGGCAACACACATAACCCATGTTTGTGAATACCACAACACGATCATGCAGTTGCACGCTTCTAAAATTGGCTAGACCCAGAAGAACAGTGTTTGTTCTCCCAGTATCCTCGGCACGCCCTCAACAGCATGTTCGAAGCTGGACCTCTTCCAGTCACTTGGGTCGGTTATCAATCCCCCTGTCCTTGGGGGTCTAGATGCTCGCAAGGGCTCAGACAAGACAGTTCACAAGGGCTCTTAACGACCTGAGAACCAGGACAACTCAGAAAGGATAAAGTCACATCTGTGCCCTCCAGTCACCATCAAGAACAGCACTCGATAAGCGAACTACATCCAAGTCATCCCAGATGGAGATCCTCTGTGAGATCCACCACTAGGGCAGACCAGGGACCTGCAGGGACCAGTTCCCGCCATCTCGTGGTTCTCCAATATCATTCGTCGGTTTGCGAGTGAAGGAGGGATTCCGAAAAGCTGACAGGACGCCCAGGGTGACAGAATCTTGGGGTACATATCGCATGGGAACACAAAGTACTCTGACAACAGTACCAACCGTGCGGACCTCACCATGCTCCCGCTGTTCCGGATGCTCCCTTGTCCTCCCTCCTCTCCCAGAGTCACTCTTCCGTTGAGCGGTGCAAGGTTACTCAGCACTCACTTTCCAAGCCACGCCGGGTAGAAACATGCCCTCATACTCCCAATTGGGAACTCAATTCGATAACTCGCTTCTTGAGGCGGCTCTAAACACTCTCCAGCACGTTCCTTACCCCTGATGATCTACCCTCCAGCACGACGGCACCGCGGCCACACTCTCGGCCAGTAACAGCACCTCGAGACAGCAATTGTGCAAATATTCAACTCCCCAGCAAACTTTCTACAACAGGAATAGCATACGATTTTCGTCGCTAGCTGAGAAGAACAAACGCTTGAACAAAAAAGGCGTTTGTTGCCATGCGTTGTCCGTTGTCCGTTGTCTAGCCTGTTCTTTTGCCCCTGTTATCGTCGCTTGAACCACGCGAGGCCAGCTTCCAGCCCAATTCCCCACGAGCGAAGCCACAAGATATTAGCAATAATGGAACGAACAACACAACCATGCCCCTCTTCTCATGTCACACCTAAGGCGCTACCGGAGCAAAGAGACTTGACCAAATCGTGTTGGCGGCTTCGTGCCTATGCCAACCTCGCAGCATGTGGGAAAACACGGAGGGCTTGAGATAAAGCCAAGAAAAACGAGCACTTACAATCTAATGCTGGTTTGTTTGTTAGCTGGTACTCCTGGTATACTGGACGAAATCTATCCCGAATTGTCCTAAACCTTACAAGGACAAAATGAAATGGCTAAGTACGGTTTAGAAAGCCATTAACAACATTCAATATGATATATTGAATTTCGGAAATAGCATATTCAAAGCAAGATCACGCTTTAATTATGGAACGGAACGAATTAATTGGATATAAAAATGCGTAGGGAAGTTGACCCGAGGTCTCGAGCTAACAAACAAACCAGTATTGGACTGTACACAACATTTCTGTCGGCACCTCATATCCGCTCCCTCGGGATGGAAGCTTTGGATGGTTATCTCGAAGAAGCTGCAAGCAAGGAGCTTTTGCCACATTCGATTTGACAGCGGTTCCGTCAAGTGGGAACTCGAACGATATGCAGTGTTTTGAACCCGAACAGCTGGGCTCTGGGCTCTAGTCTTGCACTCAACCATCTTTCCGTGAAGCCCATAATGGATATGTGCAGAAAATCTATCACCAAAGCTGTGATCTCCCTGGTCCATTGGCTGAGATGATGGATTGGGCTGGATTCTCTTGGGATTCGACAGGCAGCTGCCGAAGAGTCACCTATGGGCTGGAACGGCTACGGGACTTTGCCTGGACTGCCCTACCGCTGCCATCTTCGCTTTCCCAACGCCGAGAAAACAAACCCCGGTCTCCTATCGAAAAGGTCTGTGGGCCATACGGGAGGGGATATCGTAAAGCGACATTGATACCTGATGATAGGTTAGGGAATTGCCCCCTAGCAAACTGCCCAACCAAAAAGTCAGCCAGCCCGTTATCACGGTTATTGAGCCAGACCAGCCGGTGCATTGACAGAAGGCGATGCCGGTGCCGCCATGAGCGAAAACCCCCACTGCTATTTTCTTCTTTCGCTTGCTTCCATCTCGCCCCTCCCTCGTCAATATATCCTCACTTCACGCTGCTGTCCTCTGGCATCCCACTTCCACTCTTTAGAATAGCGGACTCGGAGGATTCTAATAATCTCTTACAACTCTCACCTCACCTACTTTTGGGCATGTGCGAGGAAGACATCATCAGCATCTCGGTCTAGAGTCTCTCTTTGGACTCGTACGCTCGTTCACTTACTGGTCTAACACTTGGTCGTCATCTAGTCACGAGTTCACCATCATCATCGACACTCGTCACTGGTTCGACAAGGATTTAATTTCAAGATGGCAGGCTCACACAGCGGGGGGAAGGATTTCCCTCTACGACCTCTACCTCCTTCGAGGAATCCTTCTTCTACACCATCAGACTTCCCTTCGCCTCTCAACTCACCACTACGATCCAACTTCCAACATGGTCCCATCAGTGGTGTCGATACTCCCCCGTCTTCGGAACTCCAAGGTCCCGGATCTTTCTACACTCAGAATGCGTCAGGCAGTGCTCTGTCAGTGGCTTCAGATCAGACGGGGATGTCAACGCCGGTGACATATGCCGATGAGTTCAGGTTCAAGACGGTAAGTCATCAAGGACACTCAACTTTGGAAGAATAGGCACTAACTTGAACCACTACTAGATGATCAAGTACCTCAGTAAGCAAATAGAAAAGGCCGGATGGATGCCTCCCGAGAAGGAAAGGAGACCACCAAATGGTTACGGAGTACTGTACAAGAAGTCCCGAGGACAATATGTCACATACCCAGAGGATCTCTCACAGGCCGTTGTTGCCTGTGTGCAAAGGCTCAACCTTGTCATCGCCTTCACCATGAAGCCCGAGATGCTCGACGGCATCCTCGCCTCCCTCGGCCCCAACCAAAGCGAACTCAAGCTCATGGACGGCTCTCAACTCCAAATCGCCGACTCCCTCAACAGCATGGTACCCGCCAACGTCAAGAAGTTTCAGTATGGCTGCTTGGTCCGACAAGAAGGCATCCTGCTCGTGTGGCACGACGACCTCCAATACATCGTACCAACCGCCGCCCGGATCGAAGAGAAATTGCTAGCCATGGTCTGGGGAACGGGTCAACTACCCTTCGGGCGTCTGCAAGCCCCATCCCGACCGAACTCGGTTCTCTCCACAAACACGTCCATCTACAAGGCCGAGAAGCCCTCGACTCCGGGACCCGGTAACATGGGCGCCCTCTCCAACGACAGCGCCGAACAGCTCGAGAAGGACGAGTCCGTAGACGCCAAGGAGTCGCTCCAGCGGCCCGTCCAGCGCACCAGTGCCTTCTTCGTCGGCATGGCCATGTGCCTGGGCATCGTCCTTCTCTTCGGCACCTACATCTCGCAGCTGCTGATCGAGTGCGTCGTCGACGGGACGTACACTCGCTTGGCGCTGATCGTCTGCGTGCCGTTTCTGTTGTGTGTCAGTCTGTTCTTCTTCCAGGTCATCTTCTCGAACCTTTTCCAGATTGTTGGCCCAATTGGTGGACAGCATACCAACTCGCGGTTCTACTCGTGCATCAAGCCGAGCCTGAGGAGGGCGTACATGGATGGGTTCACGGCGCCGCATATCACGATTCAGATGCCGGTTTATAAGGAGGGTATGGAGAGCGTTATCATTCCGACTGTGAGGAGTTTGCAGGCGGCTATTTCGTTTTATGAGAGTCATGGTGGTGAGTATCCCTTTTCCCTTACAGAATGCTGGAAACACAGCTGACATACAAAGGCTCCGCATCAATCTTCATCAACGACGACGGTCTCCGCGTCGTCTCCGAAGAGGAAGCCCAGAAGCGCATTGAGTTCTACCACGACAACCACATCGGCTGGGTTGCCCGCCCCAAGCACGGTGACGACGGCTTCGTCCGCAAGGGCAAGTTCAAGAAGGCCTCCAACATGAACTTCGCCCTTAACATCTCCCAAAAGGTCGAGAAATACCTCCAGGAGATGGTGGATGCCAAATTCGCTGCTGAAGGCACCGACCTCATTGACGAGCAGGAGGAAGAGGAGATGTACCAGGCTGCGCTTGCAAGAGTCCTCGAGGAGAACCCGCTTGCTCAGGCGGCTGGTAACATCAGGATGGGAGAGTACATTCTCATTGTTGATTCTGATACCCGTGTGGTGAGCACTTTACTCTGGCTTCGCTTTTCTCTTTGAAACGTAACTAACTGACATTGAAAATACAGCCCGTCGACTGCCTCCTCTACGGCGCCGCCGAAATGTTCCTCTCCCCCGAAGTCGCCATCGTCCAACACTCCACCGGTGTCATGCAAGTCTCATGGGACTACTTCGAGAACGGCATCACCTTCTTCACCAACCTCGTCTACACAGCCATTCGGTTCTCCATTGGATCAGGCGAAGTCGCTCCCTTTGTCGGCCACAACGCTTTTCTCCGTTGGCAAGGTACGCTTTCTTCCCCCCCCCTTCCAGTCAACCATACTAACTCCCCCAACAGCCGTCCAAGACGTCGGCGTCCCCGAACCCAACGACTACATAGCCTACTGGTCCGAGTCCCACGTCTCCGAAGACTTCGACATCGCCCTGCGCCTCCAAATCAAGGGTTCCATCGTGCGCATCGCCTCCTACCACGGCACGCAATTCCAAGAGGGCGTGTCTTTAACCATCTACGACGAGATCGCGCGCTGGCAAAAATACGCCTACGGCGTATCGGAAATGATTTTCCACCCTCTCCACCGATGGATCTTCAAGGGTCCCTTCACCCCCCTCTTCTACACTTTTTTGGGCAGTAACATCATGTACTCCTCCAAGATCTCCATCTTCGCTTACATCTGCTCTTACTTCGCTTTGGCTTCCGCCCTGATGCTCACGTTGTTGAATTACTTTCTGGTCGGCTGGTTCGTCGACACTTTGGATCACGCGTACATGTCCTCCTGGCAAGTCTTTGTGTCGCTGGTGGTGGTGTTCAACATAATGGGTCACATCGCCCTTGCCGCCCTTCGGTACCGCACCGGCGACCGCTCTTTACTCAGCTCACTATGCGAAAACTTCAAATGGACGCCCATGCTGACCGTCTTTTTCGGTGGACTGTCCTTCCACGTCACCACCGCCCTAYTTGCCCACTTGTTGCACATCGACATGCAGTGGGGCGCCACAAGCAAGGAAAAGGAAAACTCGAATTTCTTCCAGGAGATTCCCAAGATTCTCAAGACGTTCAAGTGGATGTATGTTTTCCTTATCCTGGTGGCGGCGGGCATGGTGTACTTGGGCAAATGGGCACCGAAGGGGTGGGAGATTAGGGATTTCACGGCTATTGTGCCGTTGGCGGTTAATTTGGTTAGTCATGCTTTGACGCCGTTGGTTTTGAATCCTAGTTTGATGGTTTTTAACTATTAAGGGAGGGTTGGTGGTTGTGGTGGTGGTGGTGGTGAGAGAGATGTGGTCAGGACAAGAGCAAAAAAGGGGAGTGTCTTACTTGTTTGTGTGTGTATCATCTTTTTCGCCCATCGGCTTCTTTCTTTTTTTCCACTTGTCTATATCGGAAGGAAGGATGGATTGTGGAGGGTGACCAGGGAGGGCTGTTTATACGCTCGCTCTTTATGCTTTATGCTGTAGATTACTTTACTGGTTTGGATGGAGGAAAGGTTTCATGTCTGTCAAGTCACACTTAGATCGTCTATACGAATTGGGATGGGAGTAATCGGACATAGTAATGCCTTACACAAAGAAAGTAATATCATTTAACGCCAGTCTAGTGCCAACCCAAGTCTATCCAGATCCCGAGATGTCTTTGGTGTAGTCACGACCAGAAGTAAGCTGACTTCACAGATGAAAGAGTGTTACTGCCAGAACAACAATTGGTATTTCAACCTTAAATCAAACAACCGCATCCCATACATGAATGATCCTAAACCCAGATAAGAAAAATGACAGCAGAAGAAAGAGCACACACACTCAGTTATCTTCATCATTATTCCCGCTCCTCCCCGCTCTCCTCTTGCCCTTACCACCCTTCAACCCCATACCACCCTTAAAGTGCTTCTTACCACCCATCTCCATCTGCACCTCCTTGACATCCACGCCCTGCTCCGCAGCAATGATCGCCCTCAACTTGCGACCACTCATATGCTTCACGATACTCTGCGCCTGACCCTGCTGGGTGTACTTCTGGTGGAAGGCCTGCTGAATGTGGCCGCCGTTGCCGCCGGACTTGAAGAAGGCCTTGTCGAGCTTCTTGGACTTTTGGCCCTGCGGGAGCGCCAGCGCCGTCATCTCCGAGGTGAGCGTGGCGGTATCATCGATCTCAGCGCCGTCGAGCGCCGACAACATCGCCACTCGGCGGTTCTCGGGCAGATGGCCAATATCGTAGAGCTCGGCGTTGAACTCGGGACCGTCGACGCCGCAGGCGGGAGGCGGCTCGCAGTAGAGGAGCTTGCCGTTGACGTAGTCCTTCAGGATGTAACGGACCGCACGAGACTGGTCGGGCTGACCGAGACCCTGTGTCATGTAGCCACGGTGACGGGCGTAGGCGTCGAGAAGCTCGTCGGCGGTGGGAATACCGGTGCCGCCTTCCTCGAGCGGCCTGGTCTTGATCTTGATGCCGTAAATGGCCTCGAGGAAGGGTTGGGGAATGCGGCGGGCGACGAGGGCGGCGGGGGCGGTGTACTCGCGCATCTGATCAATGGGGAGGACACCGTTGCAGACGAGTTCGGCCTTGGTGTTGGCGAAGTTGGGGAAGACGAGACCGGGACAATCGCAAAGGAGGACATTGTCGCTTAGGTGGATGGTCTGGAAATGCTTTGTCTTGCCGGGAGTGGAAGAGACGGACACCTTCTTGGCGCCGATGAGGGCGTTGATGGTGGAAGATTTGCCGACGTTGGGGTAACCGACGAGACCGACCTGGAGCTTGCGATCTGTGGAGAGAGACTGTTAGTGCTTGTTTCTGTTGGGCCATGGATGGAACAGAAACTTACCCTGATCCTTTGGCTGATATTGCAGGAGGATGTCCTCCAACTCATCAACTCGCAGGATGTGCGTGTCTGGGTCGTTTTCCTCGGTGATCTCCTCCTCCTTGGCCTCCTCCTTCTCCTCGGATACCTCCTCCTCCGCCTTGGGGGCCTCCTCCTTCTTGGAAGGACCCTCGCCAGCATCACTCTCATCATCAGAATCCTCCTCATCACTGTCAGCATACTCGCCAGCCTCAATCATCTCCTTGGCCAATTGAGCCGAGAAGAACCTGTAGTCGATACCTTCGCCCTTCAGGTAGTTCGCCCACATTTTCCTCTGCTTGTAAGTCATCAAATCGGCCTTGTTGATCAGAAGAAGGTTGTGCTTCTTGGGGTCGATGTCTTTCACGTAGACCTCCAAGTCTTCGGAACGAAACATGAGAGGGTTTCTGGCATCGACAATCTGGACAATTACGTCTGAACGCTCGATGACTCTCCATAGTTGCCTCCACACCTCGAGGTTTCTCTCGAAGGGTGTCATCAACAGATCCTGGGTCTCCTGAAGTTCCGCCAACCCTCTGCGCCACTCGAGGAAGCTCTCACGCTCCCTCTGGTCGAGCTCTTCACGAGTAGTTGTAGAATCCCATTGCGGCCTCCTGGGTACCGTAAGACGGCTCTTGTTCTCCTTCTGCTTTCCAAGCACCGCCTGCTCCTCCTTAGCGGAGAGGAGGTAAGGGTTGCGCTGATCGGTATGGATGATCTTGACGTTGTTCATCTTCTCGGCGGTGAAATCGGTTCCGGCCAACTCGGCAGTGGCCAGGAACTCGTCGAGAGCGCCCTGCTCGGTGATGGAGCGCATCTTGACCCAGGCAGCATCCTGCTTGTCGTTGGTGATGTATTCCTTGCCGGTCGCATGGTCGATACGAGTAACTGCTGAGACGCGCTTCCGGTCGGTTCCCTTTCCCTTGCCGAACCTATCGTTCATCAACGTGTTGCCGAGTCCGACCGACTTTTTCGACTTTGCGAGAACCATGTTGGCGGTTGTCTTGCTGGCTGTACTTGGTGTGGTTTTTCGTATGGTATAGAGATCCTCGTTCGACGACAGAGGATATGGAAGAAAAGGTGCCCGTGTATTCCAACGACGACACTCTGCGACTGATCTTTGTTGAGTTGTCGCAACGAAAAGAAGAGACAAAACTGGGGAAAAGGGAAAACAGGCAAGAGGTTGGCGGGGTGTTTCCAGCAATTCAACTGCTGAAAAGTGACCCTGGAATTCCTGCTGATAAATCTGCGATAACCTCAATGTTTTCCCAGCGGACTGGAGATGGAGGGGCAAATTTCTACAATGCGGTAACAATACGGTACTGCGCTACGATAGGGCAGGGGCAGCACTCTGACCCGCTGATCGCTAACCTGGCTGCACTAACAGCCGTTTCCCGCTTGGACCGATAAGATAACCTTGATTGGCCCCACCAAAATTTTACCATTCATCGGTCAGGTCATCCGCTGTGGGCGTCCCGTCGTCCCGTCTTCCACTGCAGTCTTCGTTATCGATTCGCGACTCGAGGTGCCTCTGCTTTTTCAATTCAGCGCACTCCCGTGACCTTTTCCTGTCGTCTATCCACTTCCCTGAATTTGGTCTGGAATTACTAAAGATCCGCCATTGCAGGATCACCTCCCCATTTCACCCTCCCCATACCCAGAGTAGATCCTCCATACCACAGCCAAGATGCCTAGGGGAAAGTGGATGTAAGTAGCCTGCCGACCACAGCATCTCTCACGCTATTTTACTCGCGGCTGACTTCATTTCCCTTGTTCAGTGACAAGAAGACGGCGACGCACTTCACGCTTGTGCATCGTCCGCAAAATGATCCCCTTATCCACGACGAGTCGGCACCGTCCATGGTGTTGAACCCGACACAGCGCCCCAATGCCCACAAGTCCTCGGGTCTCAGTGCCCTCGCCTCCGAGCTCGGTTCCGATGCCATGAGCATTCGTGACAACGAGGGTGAGGCCGCCAACCATGGCGTCTACTTCGACGATACCGAGTACGATTATATGCAGCATTTGCGCGACCTGGGCACGGGAGCCGGAGAGGCCGTTTTCGTCGAGGCCAAGCCGGTCGCAAACCAGAACAAGGGCAAGGGCAAGACGACCCTCGAGGACGCCCTGAAGCAACTCAACCTCCAGAACAGCGCCCAGGATCTGCTCGACGAGGAGATGCTCCCCAACAAGAACCTCCAGAGACTCACCTACCAAGCACAACAAGATGTACCCGACGCCATTGCCGGTTTCCAGCCAGACATGGACCCTCGCCTTCGCGAAGTACTGGAGGCCTTGGAGGATGAGGCCTACGTGGACAACGAGGAGGAAGACATTTTCCAGGAATTGGCCAAGGACGCAAAGGAGATCAACGAGCACGAGTTCGACGAGGCTTACGATGAGTTTGAGGACGACGGCTGGGAGTCAGACCACACGGTGAAGGCCAGCAAGGAACACAGGCGCGGCGGTGATGACGAAGTACCGGACCTTGTCGACACAAGTGCTGGGCAAGAAGGAGAAGGAGCAGGACCATCGGATGACTGGTATGATGCTTTCAAGCAGTACCAGCAGGACAAGAAGACAGAGAAGAAGAACAAGGGCCCGGCAGCGCCATCAGAGATGCAGTCCTCGATATGGACGACGACAACAATGGGTGGACGCAAGAAGAAGAGAGCCGGTGCCATGACCAACCCGTCCATGTACTCGATGAGCTCCTCGGCGCTTGTACGGACGGATGCTTTGAGCATTGTCGATGCGCGGTTCGAGAAGCTGGAGGAGGAGTACAATGCTGACATGGACGACTTGGGTTCCGTCTCGGGTGTTTCTGCTGTTTCGACTGTTCAGGGCAACGTGAGGGCCGATTTCGACGGCATGTTGGATGAGTTCCTGGAGAACCACTCGGCGGCCGGAAAGAAGAGGGTGAAGAAGGGCAAGTATCAGAGTGGCCTTGAGCAGCTGGAGGAGATCAGGAGGGGGTTGGGACCTGCCAGACTCCGTCCTTCATTTATCTAAAAGTGTGCTTGGGGCGTTTAGGGGTACGGAAAACATAAACGGGTGCATTGCGAGTTGATAATTGAAGTTTTGAATGAACAAGACGCAAAGTGCCCCTGTGAGCTGCGACTTATCTCAACATTTGGTGCTATCTTACAGTAATTACCCCTGTTCGTGCATGTAATCTTGGCCAGAGGTTCGTATACATTTAGAGGCATATATGTACGAGCAGGCATATGCCAAGACCTGTTAGGGACTAGAAATTTCGATTGTTAGGGGAGCTGTCAGGGGGTTTGCTAGGGCTGGCATAGGCTGGTATGGGCTGTCAGCGGCTGTCAAATGTTCCAGATAATGCATATTACACCAAATTGACCGCCAGAAATGTATACATTTATGCTTTTATGCACTTTCACGTACTAATTAATTGCGGACAGAGATTTCTATGCATTTACAGGCACATATGCACGAGAGGGTACATGCACGAGCAGGGGTAATTACTGTATCTATGACCTACCCCAGATTTGTTTTGTCCCGAGGCTGCACTGAGACGAAATAGGCTTAGCGTCTTTCTTCAAGTGCGTGCCCATTCGATGGAGACGGAAAAGTGGGTCTGAGCTGGCGAAAAAGTTCGAGACAACAACATCGTCCTGCGAAACACTCTTCTCTGCCACTGCCAGCAGCCCTGTCAGCCTGGGTCTTGGCAAAGATTGGCCCGCTGCCGGGCAGCCAGCCAGTCAGTCACTGACAGGCGGAAAGGCAGAGAGCAACAGGCAATCGTGTCGCCTCAACTCGCGTAGTCGCCCTCCTCCCGACGAGACGTGCCAGTGCGCAACGACGCCGTTCGCCTTCTTGTTCTGGAGACCATTCAGACTTTCCACTTTTTGCCATTCACAATTCACCATCAGGCTCCCCGCCTTTACCATCATCCACTGCAACAAACAAGTTCATTTACATTGATATTCATTGAAGATCACCACATTTCCATTTGCAAACAGTGTCCCTGCAGCCCACGTAAAGAAGGGAAACCACTGCAGCAGCTGAGAGGACCATTTATCTGACATCAATTTTAAAAGGGAACCGTGCATTCCCTGGCTGTTCCAGCCTTTCCCATCGATCCACGCCCTCCCTTCCCAGCTGTTCTCCATTGAACTTTTTTTCGTCCCACGTCCACCACTCGTCCACAGGACCAGCACACGTCCACTTTCAACCTGGTGGTTCCGCTTGCTTCTACATTTCCCCGTTTGCCTTTTGCGCCTCGACCACTTTTGCACCTTCCAACAACTTCCTTGGATTGCATTACCCATACCCAGGATTTCCCCAAATCCTTAACCCCCCAATCCTCCGCATCGACAACTTCTCTACACATCCCAAATTAATCATCGAAATGGCCACCACTGCGATGGACTACGAGAACGCCAACGGCGATCGCTTCGATGGTATGTCCCCGTCCTTACTGCGTCATCGCCTACCCTGCCCTGCCCTTTGCGTCAGCACCAGCACCTGCGCGAGCACCAGACGCGGATGCGGATGAATGCCTGTGGTCTTCTATCGCGACATTCAGCCTCAGCCTGCCCTCAGCCTGTCCTCCCTCACCTGCATCACCACACCTGTCGCACGTCGCGACACACCCGTCTCTCTGTCTATCTACGGCTTGTCTACCTCAATATCGCATCAGCAACTGACCGGTTCATCTAGAGGACGCCCCTCGCTACGACCGCGACCGTAGTGCGTCGCCGCGTCGCGATGACGGTCACGAATCTTCGCGTCGTCGCTCCATGTCTCCCAACGGCAACGACCGGTAAGCACCGCCACCAGCTCGCCTGACCCGGTCCAAACATAAAAACAATAATATCTGACATCAACACTAGTGCTCCTGCCAAGGACGAGGGTCAGTCCAAGGGAGGTGAGGAGGATGGTGCTCGCAACCCTGGCTCCAACCTCTTCGTCACCGGCATCCACCCCAGACTGGAGGAGGCTGAGGTTACGCGCCTCTTCGAGAAGTACGGCGAAGTCGAGAAGTGCCAGATCATGAAGGACCCTCACACTGGCGAGTCTCGTGGTTTCGGTTTCGTCAAGATGGTGACTCCTGAGCAGGCCGTTGCTGCCAAGGAGGGCCTGCAGGGCGAGGTTATTGAGGGCAGAACTCTCAGCATCGAGATGGCTCGTCGTGCTCGTCCCCGCACTCCCACTCCCGGCAAGTACTTCGGTCCTCCCAAGAGAGGTGAGTTGTCCCGCGTTTCCCCCTTCAAAAGTCTCGAACTGATTCACTGAAACATAGGCGAAGGCCGCTTTGATGACCGTAGTGGTGGTGGTCGTCGCGGCGGCGGTTTCGGCGGCGGCTATGGCGGTGGTCGTGATGACTCCTACCGCGGCTACCGTGGCGGTGGTTACCGTGATGACCGTGGCTACGACCGTGGTTACGACAGAGGTTATGACCGCAGCGGCGGTTATGCCGGCGGCGACCGTGGCTATGATCGCAGCAGCTACCGTGAGGATCGTGGCTACGACCGCAGCTACCGTGGTGAGGACCGCGGCTATGATCGTCGTGAGCGTGGTGGCGCTGATGAGGCCTACGGCCGCGGTGGCGACCGTTACCGTGATGACCGTGGCGGCGAGCGCTATGGTGGCAGCGGCCGCGGTGGTCCTGATGAGCGCCGTGCTCCCGGTTATGACCGTGCTGATCGCGGCTACGACCGTCCCAGCGACCGTGATGCCCGTCCTCCTCGCGACGCTGCCCCCGGTACCAGCAGCTACGGCGAGCCGGCTCCTCGTGAGACCCGCGAGCC
>RANZ01000040.1:0-118829 GCA_009805285.1 Neurospora terricola FGSC 1889 | reverse complement strand
GGGCGCTGGCGCCGGCGCCAGCAGCAGCAGTAGGGGGAAAGGCAAGGCGGCAGCTACCTCGTCTGACGATAACTGGGGCTTGAGCGACTACAAGTACGAGCCCATTTCTGCGTCCGGAGCTGCAGTTGCTGCAGGCTTTTCCTCCTCCTCCACCGCCGCCGGCGCTGCCGCGGGGCCTTCGAGATCCCACACGGGAACGCCGTATCGCGACGAAGAGGACCCGTTCAGGGATCCGGTCCAGCCTGATTCCTCGGCGTCCTCGATGCGGCGAGCACAACCGTCGTCGACGTTGAACACGATGAATGTGGGAAACAATGACGAGAGGTTGTCGTTTGAGCCATATCACCCTGGATTTGGTGGTAGTGGCAACAACAACAATAGCACGACCGCCGGGAAAAGCAACAATGATAATTACAGTTACAACTCATCGTCGGCGTACGATTACAGAGGAAGTGGTGGGGGTTCGGGGGCAGGCGCTGGCGCTGGGAATGCGAGCAATTCGATACCAGAACCTGTCACGCCAGTTAGTGACGATGGGCTGTACGGTAGCGGGGATGTGCATCGCTCGACCGGGGTCCAGAGATGATGTTCAACGGTACCAGGGCTGGCGAATAAATAGATGATGATATCTACCCTTTCCTCTGCCCGTCGTCATCGATAGGCTAGGTTCTTGGGGAAAAGTTAGGACAAGTTGGGAACAGGACGCGGCTCCGGGAAAAGAGCACCGGGACGAGGTGATGAGCTGGGTTAGGTTCTTATTATTCAGATCTCTTCGATCAACCAATCCTTACGAGGACTACATTGCGCTCTCCATCTGTCGCTACATCTACACCCCTCACAATTGTCGACTTATACCCTTCTTCCTGTCTTGCTCCATCCTGCCGATCTGGTTTCATCTACTGCCAAGAATTGCCTGCCTATCGGAACCCGAGCGCAAGTTTCAGGTCATCGGCCTCGATCCTCCCGGGTCTTGAACCCTGATACTTGGGAAGAACTGATTTGTGTCGAGTGTTTGCTGGGTCCACGACAGCATGGCGCCTGGAGCTGCTCTTCTGCTCGGGGCAGCATGATTGAAGCAGCAGAAGTGCTGGGACGTGTGGACGAGTTAAAAGCAACCCAACCCAATGTTGCTGTTCTTGCATGAACGCATTGTGTTTGTCCGTTGGGCTGTCGATAAAGTTGCCGAATGGCCGAGCAAGGACGAGACCCCCTTTTCTCGGCGCATTTGTGGTACCTTGGGAGGGGAATTCGATGTCTGAATCTGGTCGGTATACTCTTGTCTGGTTGGTGACACGAGCTCGCTTGTAGGCGAGGGTATGGCACGAGAATACGCTTGTTTGCTTTCCTTGGCTCTTTTAGTCTCTCATTCTTCTTTTTCTCGAGTCGTTTTTCATCGACCCCGTCCTCTACCCTCTGGCTTTTGCTCTTGTATTTGCAGGCAGACGGAGGAAGCAACACGTCACATCAAGTGGTCCCGTTGACCACTCGTCCCTTTTCATCATACGTACCTGGTCCGATTATGTACATGAATCGGTCGATAAAAGGAATCCGGTGATACCACAACACCCCTAGTTTGTTTGTTAGCGCTTCCATTTTGAGATTCACCTCTATACCCTGTCCTGTCAAGGAGCTGTTTCCTTTGTACAGGTACGAACGTAGATGGAAGTCAGATTCGGCTGCGTCTGAGGCGCGGCATTCGAACTACCACCCAGGGATTGGGCATGTGTAGTGTAATGCGATCATCCGCGCTCTTCCTCACGGTGCCCTTTCTCCATGTCAAGCGCATCCCGTTTCGGCACATCTCCCCTGTCGACATGTCCCAAAGCGCTGTAACTTCACCTTTGGCGCTTCTCATAAATGGCTTGATGCTTCCACGAGCGCCACTGCATTTGTGCTTGGTGACGTGAAGTCGTCCTCAATTCTTGTCCTCCTCTTTGAAGTATCGTCTAATTGCCGTAGTAGTGTCGTTTGGGAGGCCCGCAGAAGCTGAGCCTTTTGGCAGAAGGGCAGAATCCCGGGGGACAAACAACTTAGGCGCAGACGAAGCAAGGAGATACTGAGGCACTACACACCACTGCGAAGCACAGAGGACGGCCTTTTTCTTGTCCGGTCAGCTTGTCGGGTACCACGTCCACATGCTTCTTTCACCAGCTCTGAACAAGCGGAGAGAGGACCACGGAAGTGATGTGAAACTGTGATGAAGTCTCCGAAGAGCTCTCGTCGACCAATGATTCAGCCTGGTGTGGGGGCTGGATGAAGGAGTGTGGTCAAGATACTGCACTGTACGTGAGTGTCCTGAGTGTCTACCTACCTGGGGTCGATCGAATCAATCTGGGTATCCTAGCCCCGATCCCCATGATCCAGAGAGTTCTTCGAAGATCGGACGAACCACAAGCGCCTCCGCCAAAGCAATRGCGTCGTGCTAGGTCAGATTGAGCGATAACAGAAGGATCGTGGCTTTGCAGTAGTCGAAGGGGTCATCTCGCCAAGGGTCCCGATGCAAGTCGCATGTCTCATGGATCGGTTCTTCTCCGCATATGCTTTTTTGTCGCTACGCAAGAATTCGATGTTTGGCGATACCTGCCAACGCGGCACATTTGAGCAACGTGATAAGTTGTGCCCAGCAACCAGCGAGACAGCAGGTTACCCCTCGGGGTTATGGTAGCTCGCCAGTTGTCTTTCGGGAGTACTTCGTCCCGGATTCTCAGCCGCCCGAATCCATCCGCCAGGCGACACGTAGGGAAATTGACGATTCCCGCAACGCTGCKATAATGGACGCCGAGGAAAGAGGCTTGTCTTGTTATGACTGGGCTCGTAAGTCTAGAGGACCGCTTCCGAGACATGTTGGAATGCCTTGACATGCAGATTGCGAGATGTTGTGACTAGCTTCCTCCAACAGAGGTGGTCGGGTTTTGTGTTTTTGGATCTTTCGGAGTCGCTCACATATCACCAGGGTACATGTCGCATGCTCCATATGTGGAAGCCGCGGTACAACCATGAGAAGGGGACTGGGGATGGTCAAGATCTAGACCAGCTCCCCTCCCAAGTCGTAGAGGGGCGGCCGAAGCCGGGGAACGGGGGATGTGAACTGGGGTCTCGTCCAATGTAAGCCCATCTGAGACAAGCCGTATCGTCAGGAACTGTCAGCCCGGTCGGTATTGTGGGGAGACGTGAAGGTCGAGCTAACATCCGGTCAGGGTAGAACCGACAGTCTGGATCTGGGCTTCGATGTATCGCATCCGCAGATAACAGGTCAGCAACGTGAAGCGTATGTAGAGGAGTGAAATATACATGGTATCGCGCCCACACCTGTAGGTCCTCTCCCCCTCTTTGGCCCAGCGGAAGAAGAAAGGGCAGCGAGCATCAGCCGTGCCTGGCTTGAGGTGGGTCGTGGACCCGAGATAGTCGAATGACCAGACTGATGGATTCTCGTCAACTCAGGCGTTGAAGTTGCACAGAATGTGATAGTATGGTGGGAAGAAAAGCAGAGGGGCGGAGAAAGCTGAAGTGACGGTCGACGAGAGGCTCTCCCGAGGTACAGTGACGTGTTATCAGTCTGGGTTCCAACTTTCGGAAGTCACCTCATCCTGTCAAACCTGGAACATACTGAGTTCCAAGTTTGTCATACTTGCTTCCCCCCGGTCCCTCGATCCTTCCCAATCGTCTCTAGCCGTTATCCTCGTCCCTAACAGGCAAGCACCAGCCCTGGACCCCGACCGGCCCCTTCCCTTTCTGTTCACTCAGTGCACGGTAACCACTGTCCGGGACTCGCCGATCACAACTTTTTGGTGGCCCATCTCTAAATTTCATGTCACCCCAAACCAGGGGCAGCTCCGATGTCGACCACTCGCTTGACACTCCCACCTCTCACAGCCATTTCTTTTCCGCAAACATTGTGAACACACACCCAGCTTATTCACCACCACGGCAGTACTAGACCTGCATTTCCGTGTTCGAGTTACCCAAATCTGCCTAATGTCGACTTGGTACCCAATTGTCCGATGAATCCCCTTCTCCATACGTGGCTTGGGCCAACGACAGGGTTTACAGAAAAGCGTTTGCATTGTCGATTGACATCTGCTGGGTATCGGCTTTCTTCATGTCTTTTCTTCTTCTCTTCTCGGAAGCTGGCAGGATGGCTCAACGGTCGAGATGTATAATGTCGGGCCACCCCCGTCATACACTCGGTCTCTCGTTGGGATGAAGTCAGCCAGAGCCTCTCTCATGGACCCCTTTACATCTCTCTCTGTCTAGACGACCTTTGCTTCCCTGCCGCGGATCACGACTGAGGATCATCCTTCTTCTTCATCGCTTCTGTTGGTTCACTTTTCCAGATGGAGGAGCCATGCAGTACTCTCGCCTTACCTGGCCTCCCTTGTTACAGTACTTCTCTCAGGCTCGATAATCTCTGCACTGAGGTGTTGTTACTTGTCTTTGAAGAAGTAAGTTTACTCTCAAACCTATGATGATTTGGCATGGGGTATATCTAATMCTGTCCTTACAGCTTCATCCTGAGGACCTATTAACACTCGCGTGCGTCTGTCGAAGGTTCAACGAGATTGTGACGCCGATCATTTATCATACAGTCCCCTTGGACCTCCTCCTTGACGAACAACACGCGGAAGAGATATTGTCCCGTCGCCAGGAAAAAGCCTTCACACATACTCAACGACTTCTCATCGGAGGTGACATCAAGCAGGGCGACGTCAAACAGGACGACATCAAGCGTTTCCTGGCCAACACAAAAAAGCTTCAGTCAGTGAAGTACACCTATTCGCCTGGTCGTGGCGTGGAACCTATATGCCCCTGGAAACAAGTCTACGACATGGGAGTCCACCTGACGGAGGGCAACGCAAGGCTCTACATTGACAACTTCACACCGACGAATCCAATCGATGAAGCTTGGAAGACTAGAGGCTTTCCTCCGAAAGCTGATATTAGCAAGTCTTTGGTTTCCCTCAAAATGGGCTCTACACAGGTGCCTCATTCTGAATCGGCTTTGCAGATTTTGAGGAAGCTTCTTCTGAGAACCCCGTTACTGGAANGGAAACATTCCACTACATTGGCAGTCGAGCTCCGCGAGTTCCAGGACGACAGTTTAACTTCGAAGARAATCAGCGCTTGCCACCATTTAAGGACCTCACGTTGAAAAACTATGACTGGAAGCATGACGCAGGRGAAGTCAAATTGCACTGGGACTTTTCTCGAATCAGGTCTCTCGCACTTCTTATGCTATCTGTCTACAAGTTCCTCGAATCGGTTCCCTTTTCCGATCTCGCTCAACTACAACACCTTCATGCCGAGGATTATAKCGAGGCCATCGAACATGAGAATTCTAGGCGTGCAACCGAGAAGCTATACGCCCTGATTAAGGACGACATTAAGTCATTGCAGACCTTGAACCTCACTTGCTTCATTGAACTTTTTCATATCGACGCACTTCTGGTTCATGCCAAGTCTTTAACTAGCTTGGTCTTTCGGGATCATAATGTCTCCAACAATCTACGCCAACACCGCCCTGTCTTGAACGCCGAAAACCTTGTTATTCTTTCGAGGTCTCTGAGTTCGCTAGAATCACTCGAGATAGACATTGACCATAGGGCCTTCCCGGAGGCATGTCTCTTGGCCCTCTGCCAGTTTCCCCGCCTGCACACCCTCGTACTACATACACAAACAGTTATCCAGCCCGATTCCAATCACCGTCCTGGCCAAGACCCGGATCTCACGAGGGCGTACGACTGTTTTACGATGCTTCTTCGGCAACGACCGGGACCAACCAAATGGCAACGCGTTGTGATTAATGTGGGTGGTTGGAGAGAAAGAGATGTAAATCCTCGGGCTGGGAGAAGACCTAGGATAGGGCCTAGGGAGACCTACACCTATTACGGAGCATGTGTTTCTCAGCGATATTTTGTCCTTGAAGCATCAGCGTCCGGCGAAGAAGACCTGATCTACGAAGAATTGCCACCTAAGGATGAGGGGTTGACTCACTTTCATGGTAACCTTCAGACCGGGAAAAGTCTTGTCAAAGTTGAAGAGGATTCGCGATAACCATACAACCTTACTCCGCCCGGAAGCAAACAAGCCACAGGCTCCTAGGGCCTTTCCCTTTTCCCAATATTTCCTTGTTGGTTCCCTCCAAAACCGAGCAAGAGTGCGAGCACATGAAGTGCCCCGGAGTTCTGATTACACAATGTTGCGTTCTTTTGTCTCTGGTGGTTTTCTTTCTTCGCATAAGGCTGTGGAATAGAGATACTGAGATACCCAGGTTTTATGCATGGAGCTCGGGTTGTCTGTCTTTCGGCGTGGACCAACCTTCCTTATTTTCTTCTTAGTAATTGTACTGGATTCAAGTTTCATTCTTGTCTGATTGTTCTTTTAGAGTCCGGACCTTCTTATCAGCACCGACTGTGGTTCTAATCTGTTGGCCAGAGCGCATAGCGTGAACTTCACAAATTTACCAGCTTTGGCAGATCCGGCTCATAATCGCCATCGTCTTCACTTGCAGTGTGTACAATGACCCTGACCCTCGTCGCATATCAAGTTAGTGTGTTTAAGGAATTATGAATCCACGCACAAATCAGAGTCTCATGTGCAAATAGGGTTGGGAGATCCCACAAGGACGAAATGACACCTGCTGTTTGTGTACGTGTTAGTGTCTATCGTTTATGGGGAAATATTATGACAACAGAGTGCCATCGTTGGACGTTCGTATGTGACAATGTGATTTGATGAGTAACCCTGTACGCACGCCCTCCAAGTATACCCCCTTAGGACACTCAAGAGAAAAAGAACAGCAAGTCGATTTATACCGGTTGTTTTCTTTCATTTCGCATTTTCCGCCTGGTCTTAGTAGGAAAAGCCTTATCCTAACTCGCTTAGCCCTCTTGAGGAAGAGTTGATGATGATTTTCGTATCCAGTACTTGACCATCCTTCTTTCAAGCAGACTGCAAAACCTAACCAAGGACGCCTAATTTGGGCGAAGAAGAACAATAGAGGCAGATAGAGTAGGCTATCATTAATGGGAGGAGCTCTGTTTGCGTCGATTTAGAGGTATAAATGCGGGTGTGGTTACTTTGCCTTCTGGCACTTCGGAAAATGGGCGTGCGTACAGGGTTACTCGATKTGATACATGGCTACAACCCAAGGTGCCTGCGCCAGTGCAAAAGATTGTGAGATCTGTTTGAACCGTCCCTGCTTTCTTCCTGTCTACAGCGTCCTCCGCAATGCTAGTCGGGATCTTTCAAGTCTCTTGGAAATATTCAGTGCGATAACCTGGAATCCTGKCTTTGCAGTCAACTRTTTAACAGCTGGTAAGTGTGAGCTGTGAAGGACGCCCGACCGTAGCTAGAGAGGGAGGAACGGAATCTTCGCGAAGACGACAAGGGGCCCGTTTTTATGTCCACCAGTCCACCAGACCAGCGCATCCGTAAACGTTCCCTAGTCCCCTACCCAGTAAGAGATCCTCCCAGTCCCTCAGTCCCCCAGTCCCGAGGGACGTCTCGAGTCCCACAGATCCCACAAGGACCCCTACCCAGCACGTACGATCTTGACATGCCAATGTGACCATGGGCGCAGGGGGTTCTGAGATATTTGTCGTATGCCGGTGCGTGCCGTGCCCTTGCTCTACGGACTTCCGGTCTAGACAAGGGGAGGTGTGGGAATAGCTCCACCGACCACCGTCCACCGAACGGACCACCGAGTAGAGAAGTGGATGTGCGCGACGGCATGCCCGGCGAATCGAAATCAAACGTTTTCTTTTGAGTTGATTCACATGTTGGAGTGGTTGCCTTGGGCAAGGTCGGGATAGGTATCTGGTGGCGTTCATCGGTATTTTAGGAAGTCAATATTCGGTAGTCTATGTTCTTGTCAGCAGGCTTTCCTTTCGCCAAGAGGAAGAATTGAACATCTATCACGCAATAGTTAGGTTACATTAGAAGTTCTTGCTCGTGGATGGGAAGCCGAAGCTGTTTGCAGGCGTCTTGAGTGCCTGGGTGCATAGTCACTGGTTACTTGTATTCGTGGGTTCGGGTTGTAAGAACCTCGCTTCGAAGTTCTTGAAGTAGCACGTAGTTACCATAACCAGTGACTGTGAACGAGCAGAGAGATGCGTTATTGTGAACCGTTAGAGCATTTTTGAACCGTCTCCGACGTAGTTTTGCTTGCTCTGTCTATTTTCAAGCTCTCCTTCTCGGGCAGGATGATTGTGAAGCACCGGGTGCGGGCGTCTCTCGATCATTGTACACTACATCCATTTCGAAACAACATTTGTCAGTTAGAGCAGAGTATAGATAAAGTGCAAGTGAAAGAGCGCCGTGCTCCTTCGTATAATCGCGCAGTACGTGTTCTTGAGGTGGAAGAAATCAAGTGTAGTTTTATCGTTGGAAAGCATCGATCTCGGGATTATCAAGGGACCAATTGCATGTACTGTCTCAATCCCGAGTTACACTGTGCAGCAGTAATTTTCCCTTCATTACGTCCCGCGTACCATGACGTTTGTGGTGGTTCCGTGAGTAGCAAATGTGGAGATTGGAAAGTTCTTGGCCATGCAACGGGTACATCCGCCCTTCCGCCCCGAGGACGGGGCGCCCAGCGTTATGTTTTGGATTCACGCTAACGCTAACGCTGAGCACCACCTTCCTTCCGTCCCGTCTGTTTCTTACAGGCTGACGAGGGTTGTAATGAAATTTGAATGGTCAGAAAGACAAGCCAAAAGCGGCCGCCCCGCCCAAGTTCTTTGCTTGCTACGGAGCCGGTCAAGCAACATTGCGATGGCATGGAAAACGTCCCCTCTTTTCTGGGACGATCGCACACCCCCAAGTCCACTGCAGCCACTCAATCTAACCCGCCGGTTACGGAGATTGTTGACTTTCCGTAAAGACCCAAGTATTTTACAACATGCATCGGTTACATTACATGTTCGCGACATTTTCAACAGTTACAGTACCTCAGTTGCTAGTTGCTTCTGTCTCTAGAAGCATCTCCTGGTAAGTTGCACTCTACGATTCCAAATGTTCGTAGAATTCCCATGAAGAGTGGATTATTTCCCACGGCTAATTAATGGCAGGTAGTAACGGTCGCCGACGCATCCGGCACAAACACACTCTCGCAGCCACGTTATGTATCCTTCCTCCCATTGCTTCCCAATCCTATTCCTGGCGAGCGTGGCTCCAAGTAACAACCTGAAGGCATAAAGACAAAAGGTGCGTGGGCGTATCTAAGGAGAACAAAGCTTACTAGTTCCCACTTCGAACCCTTTTCTTTGCATCGAACCATCCCATGTCGATCGACCCGCGACCGGGTAGGTCTTTGTCCCCTTGAATCGGAGCTTTCCCCTCAGTTCCAGCTGGACACCCCCCATCCTGCTGCCAGTAACGAGGATGAAGTGGACGGATAAAAAAGAGAACATTGACCGAGCGATGCTTTCGTCAATAAGGCAGGCACAATGAGTTTTGCATCGGATGCTCCCGTCTATGTGCATAGTTGCGGGCAAACGGGAAGGACGGGAAGGAAGCGGAAGGGAACTCTCGGCCGTCAGACGGGAGGGACCACGGGACCGAGCCGCGCCAGGCAGACGGGATTCAGTCCGCGCGCGTCCCTAGGAACTTGGCCTGTAGCTAAAGATGGCAATGTAATCAGACAAACATCTTGTAGTATATTTGTGGAAACGGGCTGGTCGGACTGATGGTGGTGATTGATCATGAGAACGTCCAACTGCGTGATGTCAGCTGCCAAGCCGGTAAGTTAACAAACATCAACGACGACATATAGAACAAAACACTTCCCTACAACCTTGAACCTCAACTCAACACATAAACAATGTTGTCACTTATCATCTTCCTTCTCACGTACTACTGTAAGTAGTCACCCCGTTTATTTCGTCACACCAACCTTGACCTGTTGATCTGACCGCCACTTACTCGCGGAGTTGCAGAAGTGGCCCAAGGGGGTCAGAGGCAGGTATCCGTCATTCCGTCCACCGACGGTACAGACCCGTGTCAGTGTGCAGGATCTGTAAGGGTTTAACCGCTTACCGTATCAGATTATTCAGGGGTTCCGGGGTAGGGTATGATGGAAACTGTTGCGTGTGTGGTCACCCGGCACTGGGCAGGTGGACAGCTACATATCCTGAAGAAAGTTTGTTCATCCATCCAGGTACCGTACAGAGAGGGAAGAAAGGGGGCTGGAGATCCGAGCAGGGGGGCACCAGGGGGGCACTGGGGTGCATAAAGGTTTGCAATGGCTAGGAAGCTAGAGAATTGAGAGACTCACTCATTCACTACTAACTACCTTGATGGTGGAATTCACCTAGATAGGTAGGAAGCATATCTGAAGTGCGGTGGAAGTGAAGCACAGCATTTGGATAGATAAGACGAGAAAGACGGATGCACAAGATTATGCCCTCCAAGGAGTGCACCACATACTCGTCGTGTCGTGTATCGTGGAAGGAAGGGGTAGGGGAGTGAGGGTTTGCGTTTTGCCCGTGGACGGTTCCGTAAACAAGAGCATAGTCTCAAATAGGGCATTCCTTCCTCTTTGGAGAGGAGGGAAACAGTGAGGGGTGGAAGCAGTGTTACCATCACACTCCCGGTTCTTATGTGACTGGAAGCAGAGTTAGAGGAGAGTCTTTCTTGGGTATAGTTGTTGGTACTCAACGCATCTAGCAGCTTGCCTGTTCGTTTGTCTAAGACAGACAGTACCGAAACGGACACATACGGTTGCTCGCATGCGTTTATAGTAATACGAGGAACTTTTGCGCAAGAAGGCTTTTTGCGTGATATTACCTATGCTGCATCTCTACGACTTGAAAGTAGTGCTGATGATAATGATGGCATATGTCTCATAAAGATCTAGCACTGACCCGTAATTCTACTCTTCCCTTCTTCAATTAGCTCGACATATATTTACCCAGAAACGTGGAACACAAGTCGATCTCCACTTGGGCGAGCCATTCAAAGACCTGTAGAACATGACCGACTCACGAGGCAGGAGTACTAGACGACGTGCCTTCAACGCTCAATTTCAGACTTATAGATAATAGCTCAAAGGCGCTGATGATGCGACTGCAGTAAAGAAATAATTGATAAAACTGCCTCCCACCGAAAAGCATGCTGCTGACCATGAAATGGTGTACCCGTTATGCGCCATTACAAAAGAAAATCAAGTAACGTGTAATATACGAGACAAACGACGAGAGCCACCTAACACCCATTTTAGCCTCGAGGCAGCCGGATCTCTTCAAGTACAAATCCACCCTCCCTCTGCTTATGGCTCTTTGATCCCGGGTCGTGCGTGAAAGCAAAGCCAACCAGAGTCGTACAAAAAGCAACCTGCGGTAGACCTTAATCACAAAATAACACAATGAGATCAGATCATCAACCTTCCCCTCTCGCTCCCGCTCAGCGGGGCGATAATCATCCGAGAACATGGAAACCCAATGTCTTTCAAGCTACACCAAAGGCCTGACTCAGACCCTCTAGGCATCGAATTGGAGCCGCTCCTAGCTGCGCCTGTTGAGCCTGCCGAGCATATCGCGATCAATCCTGTTTGTGTCTCTGTGGGAGTCGTTCTCCAAAAACCGGTCCAAGCTCATCGGGTTCGGGGCGTTGGGAGGAAGAATTCCAGGACGCGCGCTTGGCTGTGACGGAACAGTCGGCGCGGGGTTACCGGGGCTATTCCTGTGAGGAGTAGGCGTCCTATATTGCTCATCGCCACCCTGAGGATATTGTTGATGGTAGGTCGGCGGTGTTCCATTGCTGTGGTTGGAAGCTGGGGACCTGCGCCGGGGGTCATCGTCGCGCGAGTTGTTCGGCGGAGGCAACCGCATCACATGTTCCTCGTCTTGTGGGCGAGGTCTCCGGCGACTGGCATCTCTGTCATCGAATGGCGGGTAATGGAGACTAGGTGACTGAGCTTGTGGTGGGGGAGGGTACTCTGATGCCGAGTGCGGATAGCCACGAGGCGGCGGCGGCGGTTGCGGTTGTGGCTGCGCGGATGAAGGCAGAGGCTGACCATATGCTCCGTACAATGGTGTTCCAGGAGGAACACCGCCTGCCACCGCTGCTACGGGAACAAATGCCGTCGATGGATTGCTGCTCACCGGTTGGAAGATGCAGTCAATGCGCAGTTTGTCGCAGTTGGAACACTTGCCATTAGTCGTATTCTGGTACCCACTGCAACGGATCTGTCGAGCCAGAGAGTTAGCAAAAAGCTTGTGGAAAGAGGGGCATTTGAAACACAATGTCTTGTACTTGCCTTCCTCTTCCGGCAATACTTGCACGCAATCGAGGTCCGTTGACGCGGAGCAGCTTGTTGCGGCTGTGGAGGCGGGGGCGCAGGAGCACCGGGTCCGTATGGGTAGTTGGGCGCCGGAGGATAACGATACTGGTAAACGTCTGCACCATATCCGCCGCCGCGTCCCTGATGTGGCGGACCCTGCTGGTAGTACGGATCCGACGGCATGCCTCTGTCTGGGTACTGTCCCCTCTCATCATAAGGCCTTCTGTCGTCGTACGGCCTTTGATCTTGTGCGGCTTGAACTGGCGGCAGTTGGTACTGCGAAGTCGGGGGAGCGAATCCACCCGCGGGCGGATTCGGATTCGGCGGGGCGTATCCGGGGGGATGAGTCGCAGACATCGGAGGATAGCTACCGGAAGGCGGCGGATTTGGCGAGCCGTACCCATTATTCGGTTGAGCCCGTGCATCTGTCCAGGCGCCTCTGGGGTCGCCTCTTGGATCTTGGGGGTACCTCTGTCCTGCCGCGAATCTTTGATCTGGGTAGCGCTGGTCGTGGGGATAGCCGTTGGCCGGAGCTGGGGCCGCGGCCGGGGCCGGAGCCGATGGATGCATCGCCATGTTGGTGGTCGTTAGTGGCGGCAAGGGATACTGCGATCGCCTCTCTTCGTCGTCACCCGGAGGCGAAGGATAGTTGGACTGCTCAGGTCCGTCTCTCGAAGGGTAACCTCTACCCGCCATCATGAGCTGGGTCAGTGCTGGCTTTTCGAATCAAAGTCCGCTTGTCCGATAATGCACGGAAGAGCTTTCGTGTCGAAACAGAGCTTGATTGTGGCTACTAATGACTGTATTAGTAGCTGCGAGGGATGCGGTCGTGCTAGGCACGTTGAAGAGCGTGTTGTGCGACGTAGTCGGCGAAGGTAGAAGCAAGTTGGGTGTTGGACCTGCAACCCCGTAACCTAAGTGGCGTGTGGTAAAGAATAGCAAATAACGCTGTCAAGCCGTCAAGGACAGCACATCGGCCGTCCGTCGCGCTTGTGTGGCGGAGGGAGTTGAAGTGCTTTCGTTTGGCAGAGAGAAAAATACCTTGGAAGATGAACTGACTTTGCGTGTCCAGGCGCGATGACTTGGTAGGTACGACTTGTTGGTGACGAAAGGATCGTTCTGTCCTCAATCGAGCTTTTTTTCAGTCCGACTCTTGTTTTCCTCTCGCCCCAGCGCAGGCGTAAAACGCAGGTGCAGGTAGGGACGGGCCGGGGCCGTGACCGATGACGATGCGCCGAGGTCCCAACTCAGTATCACAGTCGAATTAAGGGCTTGTCAGAATGGCTATTCTGCACTGGCCGATGGTTCGTTGCGACACAGATGGTAGCGAGAGAGAAAAAAAAAATACGACGCAAGGAAAAAGTGGTGGCAGCGAAACGTGGCCGGTGACCGGTGTCTGTGTGGTCAGGTTTCTGCTAAGTGGAAGTTGCGCGCGGGTTGAAGAGGGAAAATTTGAGAGGTTGGATTGCGGAGGGATGATGGAAGAAGCGAGCTGATTATTATTTCAAAAGGACTCGCCCGGCTTTTGACGGATTGGCATGGTTGCCCGCTGTGTTGGGTCACAGGCTCAGACCAAGACCAGTGCCACGGCAGCTTCCATTCCAACCCGACCGACGGTGGACTGGGTGTTTAGTGCCCGCTAGTGCCTTTTTCTAAGCTCTAGCGTGCAGGCTACCCTACCTGCGTTGCATGCGATGGAGCAGGTAAGCCGGACCGTTTAGGTGGACGTTACCGTATGGTAGCCAGGGAAGGTCGCACTGCAGCGCATATACGGCAGCAGATACGGTGTGCGCAGTCATAACTGTATGTAAGATTCCGTATCCATGTAGTGGTAGTATCTCCAAGGTTCTGTCAGCATGCGAGGAGCGGGGCGGTACGTACCGCCCGGCCTAGCATGCACTGACCTTGGAACTGCGCGCTGCTGCTGGACGACCCGGAGCAGACCTCAAAACGGGCAGGCTGGCAGCCAGGCAATCTTGGCCCGCAATTTGCATGCTGCTCATCCAAGGTACACTGTGTACCTAGAAAGACACTGTACACTTATTGTAACGAACTCCACGCTCAGTCCACACACAGACACCTGTCCTTTCTTTAGATGCTACTTGAGTGGTGTTGGAATATCATCGGAAACAAAGAAATCAGTTTGAAGATCAAGCGAGCAAAAAAGGTACAAGCCGAGAGGACGTCACCGATAGCGGAAGGCGAGCGGCAAGATTAGGGCGCCCGTTGAGAGGTCAGCTAGAGAGTTTTCAAAGAGTGGAAGATGAAGACGGGACGACAAGTTTCAGGAAATTTGACACCGGAATATAGGAAAGGGTTAAAGTTCGCTTCCAGCTATCAACTTGCTCGATGTGTGAAGGCGGGGCGGGTGCTGCGCGYCGGGACTGCCCGTTTCGAACGGGGACGCCCAGGCGGTCCGATGCCCGCCGCGCGTCATCGGATAACGACACGGGGACCAGGCGATATTTCGCGTGTCGTCCTAGGAGCATCGTGCTAATCCGAGATACCGACCGATACACCGCAAAATGATGGAAGCCGTAAATGCTATTCACGAAGCGGCTTAGGCTGTAGGCGTCCAAAGAGTGAGGGAAGGCTCAAGTATTCCGTTTGCCCATGTGACAACATGTTAGCGGTATGTTTTAGATATCTTGAGCATTCGTGACGATACGGCTTCACTCCGTCCTCAGTATAATCAGCAACAGTTTGTTATAACTTTAAATATTTGTATAGGTCGTATGCTTTTCCGATACTTTGATGGTACCCCGTGATTGTACCCTTGACAAAACTATTGGCCACCACTAGACTGGACCCACGGGTTGGGTTCTTTTAGAGGGCCCGCCCGCCATACCCGCCCATCCCCGGGCCTTAGCAAGCTGGAAGCAGCAACGGCATAACAAAGATCATGCCGATAGGTTCTCCCTCCACTCACTCCCGTTCCGTCTTCAGCCTACCGGAACGCCAGCAGCCTAGTGTGCTTTATTATAGATATAACTGATCGCAACGCAAAGATTCGCGGTTAGCAGGTGGTTGCAGATGGGGCCGCAGCTCCTCGCTTAGTCGCTTTTGCCAAGAAATCAGGTTCTCCTCCTTCCAGTTACCAAAGTCCCACCCAGGGGCAGTCAGCATCTCTCGAGAAGTCGAGATACTCAGCACGCAGTCACCTCCACGCCCCGAAGCAAGCAATTACCTGATTTACCCATTTACTACTGACAGTACGCGAGAGATAACGTGACGACACATTTGGGCCTGAGATACCGAGGGTTCTTGGATGATATACTGCATCGGAGAAGGGCGGCAGTACAGCTCGTATACCTAGGTACCTCTACCTTACATGTAGGTAAATGTATCTGCCAAGGTCTGACAGTGAGCACCAATTCTGTTTTCCATGTTCCAAGAACTTAATCGTTCCGTACAGCGGTATTCCAGGCATCAAATTTCGGCCCGTTAAATCGCAGTCGATCAACCGGTATTCCTACCCAGATTGGTACCAACAGGAGGCCGGTATACATTTCCAAGGTCAATCTTACCTGTACAGCTCTTCATGCGACATGGTGATCATGATCGTTTGATATTAGCTGATGAAATTGGACAAATCCAAGTAAATGTGTCGCTACATCACTCCCATCATGGCTTTCTAGGATCGGGGTTCCATGTGTTTTAAGACTAACCTTTGTGTTCGAGCAGGGGAGCAGAATCCACGTCCAAGCAATAATCAATAGTCTACCTAAACTTGCGATGTGCTTAACGCGATATCCTCCAATTTGTTTTGTTTCTCTCAAAACAGCGAGGTCTGCTAACTAGAGGCAGGGAAAATTGGGCGTTAGTTGACTCTGATTCGGAATCTGCGTCGGGACGTCAGACGTGGCACCAACAGTCTCGGGAATTTCACTGTCGTGGCCCGAGACACGGAGGCGCTCTAGCAATCCTCTCATCCATTCTCATCAGAAACACACATCCACCCCCGACCCAGTCTTGGTGGGAAACGCTGTACAAAGGCGCAAACGGACCGTCAGATGCGCAACTACTTCACTGTCTTCGTACGGCCTGGTGGTCAAAGGAAGACGGGCCCTCCAAACGTTGCCATGTACAGCGTCATGCGGTGTAGCCTCGAGACAAGTCTCCTTTTTCATGGAGATGGATAGGTAGCTTGTCCCATCTCTGCGGGAGACAACGGCGGACGGGAAGCGGCCGGGACATGGAAGTACAATCCACACTCAACACCGTGAGATATGCATCTTCTCGGGATAGTGGCTTCGGTTGGCTGGTTGGCAAGTTGGTGGGCTGGTTGCTCGCTCTCCCCCCTCTTTTAGGGATGTGGTTGGGCCGTCAAAGCAGGTAGGTCACACCAAGGGCACAACCCCTTGCCCTCGGGGATGAAGATGTCGTTACCAAAAAGGCCTGGAAGATTGCGCCCAGAGGGACACTGTCTCAGAGCAGCATTGCGAACGGCTTTGAGCCGTCCCAATGCCGCAACCGCTATGATTTCCAACACACCCGACGATCGCAAGTGCTCGAGCAGTCCCCGAAGATTTAATGTTTCCAGTCTGTCTCATTTTGATGATCAGAAGACCGGACAGCGCTGGACAGCCCAAAGTTGGGTGGTAGAAGAGCGCGGACTCGGACAGGCTAAATAGGGGTAAATACTCCATTCGATATGGCTTTCTGATACTCAGAGCAATCTGGCCGGGTTGTCCTTGTCAGTCCATTCGTCTGAACGTACAGGTATCATGGAGCCTGACGCTGAATGCGTGGCGGCCCAGAGATGGAACCAAAGGGAAATGTGGCCGACAAGCAGTGTATGATCTCACATAACATGTGCACCGCAGTCGACTCGAGCATGCTTGTCGAAAGGCAGCACTCGGAGGTCCGGTTCGCGAACTCCCGTTTCCCGTGACTAGAGTGCACCGGGTTCACCCGTCCGTTACGCCGTCCTGTCAAGTGAAGGGAGGCGCCTCCGCATGGCACGGTCGCACTTCTGTCGATCCAGCAGAACCAACCGTCAGGAAATGGTGGTACGCGTCCTTTGCTACACGATTCCCAAGCTCGAACCCCTCATGCCTCTGGGCATCACGACCGCACAAACACCCTGTTGACCTCGAGTCCTGCTCACTCTTGTCTTTTCATCGTTAAAGTCCACTCTGCGAGTTCGCTTCGAGTGTCTGTCCGGAGATTGTAGTGAATAGTCTGGTGAAGAAGAGGTAAGATGACAATTGAAAGCGAGATTAAGAAGGAATCAAACCCATCGGGTTGTGGCTTTCTCTTCTTTTCGCTTCTACTTGGTAGACCTACTGCACCAGCCCGCGATTTCTGAACCATCATAGCTCCTTCCTAACGTGTCAGATTCTCAGAAACAGCTTTGCCGCACCCCAAAGCACCTGCCGTTGTTAACACTGATAGGTTTTATAGCGATTATTGCGCCGAGCAAAATTTTCATCTCTGCCACTCTCTTCCAAAGACACAACCAAAGGTGAAAAGAAGTTGTTCAACGGGTTTCGAATCAAGATTCGAATGTTCCCTTGACAGGTCCTGCCCGCCAACTGCCACATGCCCTGTGACGGAGCACTTCCAACGAGGCCAACAAGATTTCTTCGACTTGACACCAACGCAACGGCAAGCATTCCAGCTGCTCAAGTCAGGGTAGCCGGCATTTTACAGCAGCACAGCAGCACAAGCGGGAAACTTGTTCACTCCCGCATGTTGAAAAATGCTGCCGAAGTTTTGACGACAGCGATGTTCTTCAGAATACCAACACGATTGGATGCTTCTTACTCCGGCCTTTTACACTGGTTTCCAGCGCACTGGATCGACTCAGCGGCAACGGGCAAGCCACTCGCCCGTTTCGGAATCAAGCCAGCGCTCACTAGCCAAACGATGGTGGCCGCGGCCAACGAGAGATTCTCTACTGTCCATTTATATGCTTCACACCCCTACTCCAACATACGCTACACAATTTCGTTGTCCAAGATATATCTTGTGATGAAAAGAACTGGTAAAATTGGTAAAATATCCCTGTTGTTCTCAGATCCCCTCCCCCCCTTTCATCGTCACCCCCCGTCGCATGTTTTAAGAGCCATGCCCCAGGATGCTGATATCCACTAGCCCCAGATTCAAAACATAACATCCTTGTCAGAGACTCCCAACAAGCCGCTTCGGATCTCCACTATCACGAAAGGGGGACCACAAAAATGCAAGTTCCAGGCTCTTTTTCGAGACGGGGCCGTGTGTGCATCGGCTTTATGCCACCTGGTCTCAAGACGAGGTGGGTGTGAGAGTTCTTGGACCTCCTTTCCGGTGTTTCCTCCCCGCTCGAGGATACCGACGGGATGTCAATCAGAGGCTGCCATCTCTGAACTCTCCAAGCCATTGTCTCGTCGCCGTCTCCAGGTTCCCCGCCATAAAGTAATCGCGGCCTAGGCCGGTTGGCGTCGCTCGATGCCTCCGCTGCAATGCACTCATTACATGCTGCAACGCTTTCAGGGTTCCAGAGATGGAGGGGAGCCACCCAGGAATGGCGCAAGATTGCACTACCAGAATTGGATGACGTTCCCGCCATCGGTTCGGGGAGACCCTCTCCAAGAAAGTGGGCGCGCAATGCCTACCTACACTCCCTGCCAATGCCATGCCTCCCTTCCCGCACCCCGTTGTTGGCCCGTCTGCTGGATCCATGGGGCGGGTTCCAGGCGGGTCGTTGTAGGCAGTACTGGTAGCTCTTGAATCGGTTGGCTGATCTCGGTTCCCAAATCTTCATAGACGATAATATTTCTGCGTATTATCTCGCACTGCATTCAAGCGGTAAGGTAGCCGCCAACAACCGGGCCTGTGGAAGGGGGCCTTTCATCACTATTACGAACAGGACCAACGCCCATACCTAAACGAAATGTCTACGATTGGCAATCATCGGGCCTTCTTCTGATTTGATGACAATCATCCTGATCTAAGACGGACGGAGCGTCTCGACCATGGTGGGCCCCAAGATGGTTCAGACCATGTCTCTCTTGCGTCCGTACTGGGAGGACGGGGGTCTTACAATCTGTACTTAGACACCTCGAGAACGCCCGATGTCTAACTGATTTCGGTTGCCAAGTTACTCTCAATTGAGTGTCCCGCCCTACGAAACGTCTAAATTTCCAAACGTTTGAAATATCCAGATGGTCAAAAGATTGTAAACTGATAGTTAAATAGCTATTAAATACCCTAAAAGCGAAACGTTAGTTTATTTAAATATTAAAAAAAGTTGAAAGCTCCAAGTATAGGTCACTAAATACCAAGCTGTTAAAAGACTGTTCGCGAATAGTTCGTAAGACCCCCCCTCTCCCAGTACGGGTCCGTCCGTTCCCCGGCCCCCTTTAGGCTCATCCCGCTGTTGTCATCTTCTTCCGGAGTCCGAGTCTGGCCTCCTGCAAGGTCCACTTTCTTCTGCACCTTGATACCGTTTTGATAGCTCTTGCATGAAGTCTGAGGTCCGTGTACGGAGAGGTAGCAATGTTGGTGTGCCCATGCGGATTTTCAAGCGCGTCGTTAGTTGCGGAGTGAGATTCTGGTTTAGTCACAGTTTGTCGGTTAACTCGTGCGCATTTTGCATCTCAACCCCCTCACCCGCTCACCGTTCTGCAGCCACACGTTTTGTTTCCCATGCACCATCAATTACGTCTACAGCGCGGTGTGCTCGCAGGATCAAACTGAACACTGGCGGCGCCTAAAAACGGTGGTACTCTTAGGTGTTGGTGTAACGACGCCCCGGCGGCTGAGCGCATGCACCTTTGTTTGCTTACGATCTCATTTACCGAGACATGCCCAAAGTGACGGGAGGCAGGTTTTTACCTAGCAGGACGCTGCGTACACTATGGGGAGAGAGACTTGGAGCAGCAAGTGGAAGCAACAAGCAAGGCGTTGGGCAACCACGGCAGGGGTGTGTACTGTATAAGGTACCCGAATTTTCACATGTACTGTACTGGTAAACAATTTCGGTATGCGCATTTCAAATTGGCGTGTTGATCGCTTGTACCAAGGTATCTTGACTGYTYTCCCGGTGTGCCTGCTCACAATCCCTGAGTCCTTCTTGACAATGGATTTGTCGAAGAAGCAAAGTCGAACAACTCGGATGCCTTTACCGGTTTCCTGGAACTACCTCATCCTCATCGATCGCAGAATGTTGGTGCGTTCTGTCATGTGTTAGAAATGAGAAGAAATGAGCATACGCTGACACCCCGCAGCGAAAGGTGCCTGAGGGGAATTTACGCCAAAGCGATGCTGACATTCTTCCAGACTGTTTGTTGATTCATCTCACCCTTCTCGACACCATAATCGATTACCCATGCCGTCGAATGTGAGTGTCGATGACAGTCATGGCTCCCGATCTAACTACATTTACGTGAGGAAACAAGAAATGTCATATGCCTTACACCGAGCGCCCGAGGAGAACAACTTGAACAAAGCAACAGAATGTGCGAGGTTGAAGGGAGCGCCTTTACTTATGTCAAGCACTTTGCGCTGCAACCAAGTTCGGCCTGTTTCGAATGCCGGAAAGATGGAATGCGAAATGGACGGGGAGATGTTCCGGTTGCCAGATGACAACCGCTGTGGTCAACAACCGCCCAAATTCCTCCACAATCGGATTTTGAATCTACCTGTGACCCAATCTATTTCTCCGTTAGACGACCAGCATCGTTTACCGTGGCTTTCACCGTGAATGACGACGGGAAACTTCACCGATTGGGTACGGCTGCTGTTACAGATCTGCATTGCGGTCATGACACTGTGTATATGCAAACAGCATGTGTCCCGTTCGGTCCCGTAAATCGACCGGCAGTGATCCCTTCTGAAAACAAAAGAGAGGATGGCGTCCGGAGTGATTCATCTCCATTCCGTACCTGGTCGCTCCGTGCTATTTTCCCCTAACCGTTTCTTGTTCCTGAATCTCAAGTGGCACATACTGTTGTGTCTTGTCTTGTGTGGGGCCCGCGTCTGTGATATCGTATTTGTCTCGGAGGATCCCAACTGAAAGTCTTTTCTTTGTATCTCGAGGGCGTTGGTGAGCACGATGACGGGGTGGACCACAAGCTTTGGCTGGGAACCTGGGTATGAAAGTATGTGGAATGCAGTGAGTGAGTTGACGACCGATGGAGGTGAGTGAGCACTTGCCCAGATCTCACATTCACGACATGAGATGACCAAGCTTTATTACAGCACTCTGCCAGACTCTCCATGTAGCGTAGCTGCTGACCTCTTACCTCTCGATGGTCAGATGGCGGCCAACCAATGCATAGAGACCTAATGGTGTTAGCGTCGCGGACACACGCGCAAACATCATCTTCGTCGACCATGCTCGTAGTGATTGAGGAGAGCCAACACAACTGCAGGCAAGCGGCACAGACCGAAACAAAGCCCGCCAAGTTTGGCCGCGGGCGCGAGACAGAGTTGCTCTCTTCTTCCCCGTCACGGCGCTTGTCTGGCGGCCGGATAAAGCGGTCTGCATGTCTGCAACCGGCTCAGACTGACCCAGCTAGCAACCCATCGACTCTCGTGCCCCCGGTAGGTCTGCGGACGATTGCGACTCTCGAGAGTGAAATTCATTCATGTCTTGACAACAAAGAGTCAGGTTGCCGTCAAGTTGATAAGCGCTGGCAGCAATGGCGCGTTGATGGGTCATGGGCATCACATCTCTGGGGGAGGGTTAGGGGCGATGCAGTTGGAAAGAAACCGGAGAGACCTGGCTCCTGGTTGCTAGCGCCCTTCTTGGCAGTCACGTGGAAAAACACTCCTGTACTCCACCATTCTTTCCCGCTCCTCAATCTGGGCGGCCTGGCGGGAACACCGAAAAAAAGTCTGTCGTTCCTCGTTAGTGCACCCACTCCCTCGACCCCCTTGACTCCCAACCGCGAGCGTCGTATCACGGTTGGGGGGTGGCGTCAATCTTTGCTTTTTCTTCCTTTCCTGTTTCCAATTCTAAATCTCTCCTTTTCTGGAGACGACCTTGGCTGATCTCCTTTCCCGGTATCTGGGGTCAGCCTGTCAGACCTCGTTCCTTCTCCCCGGGGCTGGCTGGGCGACTCCGAGGCGTTCAGGCGAGAGCATTCCGCCGTCTGCGTTGATCCACTTCATTTGACTGGAGCTTTCAAGGCGAGCCCCAGGTCCCGTCACGGTCCGTCCGGCCACGCGTGGGTGCTCTTCAGGACTTCAGGCTCCATCTCCGTCTTCATCTCCGTTTCGGCGAAATTGAGAGCATTCTCCTCGCCTAAAGTTGGTCTGTGTCATGTGTCGAGTCGGAGTCCTGTCGGGTGAGTGCATGCCGTTACTGGGTGCTGAAACAGATACTGATTGGTGATAAAGCTATCAGGTAGACACAAAGTCCCGAGAACGGCACAGCGTACCAACAGACTGGGAATCATTTTCTGCGTGAGCAACAAGCCACCAACTTACGGCGTCTTCTGGTTGGCGTCCGGTCCGTGTTCCAACGCCGTACCAACCACCGTCGGGAATTACGAAGCTCAGCCAAGACAAGACAAGCCATGCCCCTAAAACGTTACCCAACATGAGCCCGAGTTGGCGCTGTGACCTCCTCGAAGACCTTTTGTGCGGCCCACGCTGGCGGGGATGATCGAGCACCACGAGGTGACAGAAAAGTTGGGGTTCCCTGTTTGGGCCACGTTGCATTGGGGGCCACAACTGTACCTTCCCGTTCCGCTTCTTCCCGGGCGTGCTGCATGTCCGTCATTGCCTCTTCGCTGCAGTTTTCCGTCCTCGCACGGAGAGGAGACAAGACGAAACGGAGATGCAGACAACTCATAAGATGGAGGTATGTACGGGAAGGTAAATGTCGTATCGTATTTACATCCAAGGTAAGATATGTCAAGAAGATGTACTTCGTAAAGCTGCCCTGAGTGACTCGAAAGCAGCAGCACTTTACCGCAACACGCGCGGCTCCTGGTACGGCCACCATCACTGCCGTTCCTTCGCTCGCACGCCCGGCCACAACAGCAGACGGGCCATGAGGCCATTCTCTCAATGCTTACCAAAGAGATATCTTTGCGCCAGGGATTATTACATCGGCCATGATCAGTGGTCAGAAAACTGTCTCCACGCGCCCCATGCGGAGGGATACAATGACCTTGACGACACCAGCGAGAAAGGCCCGATTTCGTAGTTGCTCGCAGAAGCCGAGAACCTCAGCTGCGACCTGGGATGATGCCACCGTTCGTGGGGCTGTGTCGCACACTACTGCAACCCGTCAAAACGTTAGCACCCTGCGAGAGACATGATTGGAAAACCCGGCAATGAGCGTTATCAAAATTCTGGTTCAGCGATGAGCTTCTGGTGAAGACCACTGCAGGGAGAACCGCGTTTGGACGTGCGGTAGGACGGACGGGTGAGAAAAACGGGCGGGTTCGCCCGCCGTCCAAGTGACGCGGACAGCATGCGAGCCCGTGTATATCGCCGAGTCTTGGGGAAGGCAGTCCCTGAAAAGATTCTTCTCGTCCCCGCCTCTTATACGTGGTCGTCATGCATCAAAAGTGCGCTACGCCGTACAGTACACACTCCTGACACTCAAACCCCATGCGACGGATACCAGAGCATCAAATGTGATGAAAGCCGTCAGCACAGCTTGGTCACATTTTGTGAATGTCATGTCCGACAACCTTCGGCTTCACAGGTTTCCTTGTCGCACTTCGATATTTGAGCAATTTGAGCCCTCACTCAATTCAGGTCGACGAGTCACAAACCGGTCGCTGTCCTTCCGGCTTCGTCTTTCCAGATTTGCAACCGATCCAGGTAACAGAGAGCGAACGTCGGACTGTATAGTCGTACGGGGATTGGCGCTCGTTTGCCTAGCTAATGCTCAACTCAAGCTGAAAGGTGGAGAGAAGACGCCGGTTTTCTCGCCCACCTGACTGAGGCCGTCTAGCGATGGATAGGAAGGAGAGCATGAAACTGGCGAAATGGTACGGTACCATTTGATGCGCAGCCACGGCAGTAGGTTTACCAGGAAGCGCTCGGATTAAGGAGGCAAAACGAGTAGGACCTATAAGGGGAAGCAATGCACCTTCTATCCCCATCCTGAGCGGACCGGACGGGCCCGTGAACTGTGACCATGGGCTAGTGTGAGGAGGACAGTTCCATCGATTGGTAGGGCAAGAGCAGAGTCTCGCAGGCAAACGGCGGTGAGCCTCCCTTTCCGCCTGTCCATCACCCAGCATCCATGTAGTTTTTTTTTTGTTTTTTTTTTCCGCTCGCCATCAGTCATTCCGCCATCGAACCTCTGGATTGATCTCCAATGCCGTATCGGAAAGAAAAAATCGTCGACCACGGCTGTGAGAGGAACCGAAGAACAGGAGGATCCCAGGTGCAGTGAGCGCATGCAGTCTACCTAGTGCATGTTGCTGACTATTTCTTATGTAGGTGGCCAGAACAGAACATTTTCTACTGACATCCTCGGCAAGAGGGGTCAAGAGGCGATGGGGCAGGTCTTTACATTGGGGATCCTGGACTCTCACTCGCATGAGCGACTTTTCGACGCATGGGGAGCCCAGTCATCTCACTGCTCATGAAGCCCCCGTGAAAAAATCCCGTCGCAAGCCGCCCACCCGTCCGCCGCCCGTCTGTTTTCCACGACTATCGTCTTCTGACTAGAGGCTGGGTACCCGCCTACCCGCAGGTCGCCTGTGGTTGCACCGCTGGGAGACGGGCTTGATGCGGCATTCTTGTCTCACATACCGATGCGCTATGGGGCGTCGCGGGTGCCATCTTCAGGCCTGTCACTCAACCAAGGCAAGCGAGCGGCAGGCCCGAAATGTGAGATCTGACAGCTCCCGTTGCGCCGTCCGGGGCGGGTGCATGCGGGAAAATAGAATCCATGGCTATTTCCTTCTCTCGTGGTACCCAAATCTGGGCAGCATGAGACCAGTTCGCTAGCCTGGGAAGCACCAGAGGTCGGAATGGGCAGGATGAGAGGCACATCTCAATGATCAAGCCTCTGATGTTGAACGGGCTAATCGATTAGGTACCCTCCATCAGGTTTCTGGTGAGGCCCAACCGAAACTGTGAGAGTGCGGAAGGACAAGAACACTGCAGGCGTCCGCGCAAAACTGTGCTACCCCGAGTTCCACAGCACTCGCAGGCACAATACAGACCTCGGTGAGTGCGGAAATGTGGACTGGCGTTGGGAAAAGGTTCAGCGGTTCGGCTCGAGACGACGAAGAGGAGAAGCACTGGGAAACGAACATCGATCTTGCGCTCCCCGTCTGACCTCTGCGACAGGGAGACCGCATGTTGGAAACGGATCCCGGCCTCCCGAATTCGGTCTTCCGCCTTGACCGCTCGCTCGCTCAAGGCAACTGCATGTATCCCTACAGCGCATTTGCATACAGCAGGCGCGTATCGACGCCCATAATCACCCAGACATCTACTGGATCTTTTTCGGCAGGTGTACAGACGGCCAGCGCTCTGCAGCAGTTGGCAGGTAGCAGCAGGTGCAGAAGCAGTGAGGCCTAAAACGCAATGGAAGCAAGGCGGCTGATTGTTCACTACCTTAGCAATCACGACCTAATCAACCACTTGCGAGGCCTGCCTATCATGGTCTCCCGTAATGGCTAATATGCTGCAGTCCTGGCCATGCTACTCTACTTTTGTCATCTCCCATCCTGCAAGCTGTCAGTCTTGGGACACACGATACGGCGCGGTTTGGGCACGGCAAGGAGAACGGAACTTTGCGTACATCCAAAAAGGGCCACTGGTCAGAGTTTCCCGTCTGTTGTTTGATTCTATTCTCACAGGTGCTACACAGCAGTGTGTAGGTTCTCTTCGAGCGAATCCTGCAGTCTTCCCGCCCTCCTCTCGGACTTGATGCATACACTACACATACAGCATACAACCCAGCGAGCCCTGCTCAATTTGGAAGCACTTTAGATGGGAGAGGTGGGTGACCGCCTCTGGAGGCAGTCTAGACCGACTGTAACTGGAGCAAACGAGCCAAGATGATGTTGAGGACAAGGTAGCTCTGCCTCGGCTAGCTTGCTGGCCACTTGGGTAGTGTACCACTATTATACTTTACGGCACGCTTCTGCGGTCCTGTGCGTCCAGTGCCAGGGTCATTCTCATACACTGCATTGTGCGTGATGTTTTCTGTGCCATTATCAAGGCTTGCCAGAAGTGCAGGAAACAGAGAAAACTGGATGACAGTGTGACGGATTGGGACTCGGAACGGAGCGGGCACGGTTCAACCCGTGTGCACATCTTGCTGATACGGGGAAAGACCGCACGTCCCTTATAGCGAATACCTTTTACGTATGATTCGGATACGTAGTGTTCGCTAACGAAGCTTTTCAACAATACTTCGTCCAACACGTCCGTCCGGGTTGCCGTTGAGGGTATAAAGCGCCCTATAGCGTGCCTATATCCGGTGAAGGACCCAGAGCCAGGGTTACCGAGATCAACTGGAGAACAGCGTAACCCCCGTCCTATCGCGAGGAGATATCAGGGGCTGCTGGACTGGATTCCAGTACCCAATCAAGCGAAAAACAAGACCCAAGTAGCCTTCCACGGAACAAGGTAGCCGCATGAGTGGTTTTCCCTTGTGACTGCGGACCGACGCGAGGGCCCATGCGATGCAGCTAGTGGGGACCGAACGATCCTCTTTTTTCAGTCTCCGTCTTCAGGTTGTGGACAGTGGACGGACCCTCGGGACCCTCTTCGTTCCAGGCAAGCCAGGCCGGCTCGAGGTGGGTTCCTCTCAGTCTTGTCCCCATCGATCACACAATCCCTTGGCAGGTGGCCTTTCTTTCTTGGCTTCATTCGCTCCGCTCCGCTCCGGTTTCTTCGTTGGAGCTCAGCTGACTTGCGACTCGCTTCGTGCCAACCTAAGTTTCGTAACGGAAACGGAGCGGTATCATGAGATACGTAARTACGCACGCTAACAGGTATCATACGACGGTTATTTCACGCTTTTCTGCTTGAACGCCTTCGCTTTCCACACGGTATCTACCCGGGGACCCATCGGGCGGGCAGTACCGCAGTTCCCAGATTGCTGGAAACGCCATGTTCTGACAGAGACAAGACCACCTGATATGTCATGGTTGCTGTATGCGAGATGTCGGCGTTCCCAACTCATCACATCAGTTCACAACACCATTCTTGGCTGTTTGAACCCGGACGTTGATCAAGCCAACATCCAATTGTGCACCATGCTAACATGGTAGGACGAAATATATAGTACGCGTAGTTTACTGCGGCGGGCAGCCGAAGTTGGCAAAGCAGTTAACAGTTGCTTCAGAGGTTGCCATTGCGCCAACCTGTACAGATGCCACCACCAACCCTCTGACCCGCCTCACCAACGAGATTGACCCAGCTACTGCTCAAGTGCCCCGAGAGTGAGTGCGTAGCGCGGTGGGTGAAGGATCATGAAATAAAGTCCACCCTCCTGGGGTAAGCACTACTGTTCCTTGTCTAGACCCCGGTCCATTACGTGCTGCTGATATTTCCATCTTACTAATTGGGGTAGTATCTGGACGCATACAGCGACTTGCATGGATCTAACTGACTGCTAGGCGTGCTAGTAAATCTCATTTGTCAGTTCTGTTGGTTTCATTGCCGCTCCCGGCGCCGGGAAGAAAAGGTTCGTCCTTTTTTTCCCCCTTCGGCGTCTCTTCCATGATCCATCTGACCTCTCATTGGTTATCACAAGTTTTAAGAGGTTACCGAGAAACCAACACCCTCCCCTCCCTCCCCCTAGCTCGATTCGTAGCTTTGTCCGTTTTTACGAACTGCCCCGGCTTTACTCCACACAAGTTACCAACGGACGGGGCTGGAGGGTAACATTCCAACCTCAACTTGTCGATTCCTCCTTCCGTGTACCGTGCCAACGGGGTTTACGAGAGTGGAAATTCTGGAATAACGACTGCCTAGTATTCTGCATGGATCGGATCAATTTCTTCACTGGTAAAGAGGAGTACCGTCATACACTTTTGTTGTGTGGAGGTCCTTCCCACTGGATCACCAGTCACCTCTGCGCTTGAAATACTCCAGAAGTGTAAGCTACGGAGTACCTATGGAGTATGTCTCTGCCCAAAGCTCACTGGCTCGATCTGGCGCTGCCTCCGTCAGCTACTGCGTGTAAGCAACCGATGTGAGCGCTACAGCAGTGCCTATGCACAGCCATCAGTCGAAATCTGGGAATCGTGTCTGATTAAACCCTCTTTGCCCTTTTTTCATGATGATTAAGTGCTAATCATCTTTCCAGTCTCACCATGTTCCGCAGGGATCGGAGTATGTCCAATTCGAGAGTACCTTGCAGTGCCAGGAATTAAAATACTACTCAACCCTCAATGGGTGACTCCTGTCAAAGATGTGACGGCTCGAAGTCATCGGACACGTGCGCCTGGAGTCGCACTTTGATCTTGCCGACCCTACATTACATCTCCCTTGGAAGCTGGAACCTCGAGCTTCTCTGCGGCCCTTTCGCTTTCTCCTTCGCTTTGAGATGCGACTGGCTGGGGGCTGGGGACTTTGGACCCAAGAGGATCGAACGCATCCCAACGGCCGGCCACGCCGTCAGCAGGAACCGCAGGCCAGCCAGCATTTTGGGCGGAACCGGGTGCGGCGGGCGGGCGGACGGACGGGAGTCAATGCTACCGTACTACCGTATTGGGACCACGCTAATAAGCTACACTAGTGTTCGCAGTTCCCTACAGGTTAACATGGTGTTGTAAGGTTATGTCACGCCTTGCGGCCGCCCGAAAGAGTTATGATGCGCACCTTGTTCCCTACTGGAAAAGATGAGCTGACAAACCTGAGCTGACCACCCGACTATATTAGCTTACATTTACCGTCTTTTCTTCCCTCTCCATTCTCCCCGGAAAGTTCATCCCTTTGGTTTCCTGAATCTCCACCGCTTGCCGCTTCTACTTCTCCCAGATAGTGGAGTAAAACGGGATCGTGAATGGAGCCAGATGACGGTGTTTCTCCTCCTCAGCAGCAGGCCATACTGGACTATCGAAGTCCCACAAGATCATAGAAATAGGCGCGAGTGCCGTTCCTGGTCAAAACCACGAAATCTGCTCTGCGTCCTCTTCCTACGGCACACTACTGCAGCGATTGTGTTTCATCGTTGGAGAAAAAAGTGCTTTCTGATGTCTGATCACTCGGGTCGGGSGGGGGTGGGGGATCCCATTGCTAGGTAAGACTGGTACATCAAGTCCGGGAGCTCTCTCCTGGCCCCAAAGATTGGGTGACGGATTCGGTTCACAGCTCCGCTACACGTCTCCTTCACACTTGCGATGATCGTTGATCTTGGTCCCTTTTTTTCTCCGTCAATCACGTCGCCGGTGGGAACGGAAAACGGTATAGGGTTGTGGATGTGATGGAGAGACTGTATTGGGATCCTTGTCCTTACATACCATACGTTCTGAAATTTGGTAACATCGTGGTACGTGACTAGAGGTCGCTAGGTCATCAGTCTGACCTTAAATCACAGCCTAAGCAGGCACGTCGGAGATTGATCTCGGAAAAGACCTTGGTCAACCCGACAAAGTAGTTGTTTCATGAGTACCCTTTGGCTTCAACCAGCCTCTCGGAGTCAAAACGGTGACTGCAGCTCACAAGTGACCGAGTTCATCACATCCTTCCATCCTTCTCCGTATTCCTCTTTTAGCAATGTCCTGCCTCAAGCGGTCTTGTGGAGCTGGTTGCCTTTCATTCTCTTATGGAACATGGCCCGGGGATAACGGTTTAGAAATTGGTGCTGTATCGGTTAGTACCTACCTACCTATATCACGAATTGCTTACCATCCTTCATTTTCGCTTGAAGTGCCAACCCGTGTCGTACGCATTGACCCTCCCCGGGTACTCCTCTCTCGCAGCCAATAAGATTAGAAGCGGCTACTCTAACCGTAGACCTTTCTATGGATAAGCTGGGTGACATATTACGGGTCATCGCGCAAGGGAAGACTGCTCGGTGTTTTGGTGGGCCAGGACCGGTCAGCACTGAGCCTGTAAAACTGCTGCTACAGTCATCATCATCCCGTCAGCAGGCCCATGGAAGATTGACAGGAAACCATCGGGCCGGTTGGGTTGGGGTTGTGCGCATGAAGATTTGAACCTGTCTGTTATTGGCTTCTTGTCTTCCGGTCTTCTAGCACATTGCACCGTTACGGCACGACATCAGAAGGAGTCGAGAACATGAAGATGTCATAGGTGGACTACGTGATGCATCTAACCACTGTCGGGCGCCCATCTGTAGTTTGACGGGGAATGGGTAAGAAACTGCGAAAGTTTGCGAGTGTCTGTCGGCCGCTGATGAGATTGTGAACTAGAGGCTCTCGAGTGTCATAAATATAGTAAAGAATATGTTCACGTCCACAAAGTAGTAGTGTGTGCTCAGGACGCGGGGTCGGCCCGTTTTGGAAGCCGAAGCCGCAGAAGTCCGAGATAGAGTGGCTTTCTAGTCCGAGGCCTTTCACCAACTCGAAGTGTGACCACAATGAACTGAGCCAACAATCAGAAATTGCAGGGCTGTTGGTATTGTATCATCATGGAGTTTCGGTTGGGAGGATTTTCATTTCATCCCGTACCTCCCATCTCTTTGATGCTACAGAGCGCAGACATGTGTTCGTTGTACAGAAGGGTAATGCGGTACCATTAATTACGGGAAGCGCTAGTTAGAGGCCTTTTCACACTGTCTGTTATCTATCCGTAATGCAGCGTAAGCGTACGGTACGTAACCCGTACGACGGCGGGTCGGCGGCAGAACCCGCCCGACTCCAACGGTGCCCGGGCAATCGGGCATGCTTTCGTGATTCTCCACCGTGCCCGCTTTCAGTTCTTAATTCGGCTTCGTCTCGACAAACGACTTCACGACGACGACCTCAGACACATACTACGCTAGGCACGCATTGTCAACCGCACCCACGTAAACCCTGACTGTCGATAAGACTACCTACCTACCATGGCTTCAGAACAGAATAAGGAATACTTCAAGTAAGACTCAAGGTCCCTGTTTGCCGGGTCAGGTTTGTGACTCAGTCTATCTACCCTTGTCTTCATCTTCAAGTTCCTCTCCATCCGCTGGTTGATGGCGGAAAGGAATACGGCAGAAATCATGATGAGCACGCGTGTATCTCTTGTGAACAAAGAGCATCATGATGGGGTGACCAGACGCTAACGTCCCATTTTCTACAGCAACGAAGCTGCAGCATACGATGCAAAGCACGCAAAGACCTTGGACAGAATTGTCGAGGAGATCCGGGCCAGACTCGACTTCATTGGCGTTGACTGGGTAGATGAAGACGCCGATACAGGAAGCGTGAGGCTTCTGGATTATGCTTGCGGTACTGGAGTTGGTGAGTCTTTTCTTGGCGAGCAATGCGGTGGTTTCTTGCAGTGTCGGGGTGTCAAGCTTTTGTCAAGACCAGAGAGTCTTTGTGACTTAGACATATGGACAGCCCGGTTTCGGGCTGGGAGTCTTAAAGCGTCTGAGAAGCTAGCTCTCGGATCTTGCCTCAATGGCTTGGAGTTGGAGTTTCTATACCTGGCTTTCGTCTACCTTTCTGTGCAGGATCGCTAACAAAGACGTGTGACTGTAGTGTCTAGAGTGAGTTACTTCACCTTGATCACCATGCCATGGCTGAAGTGTGCAGAGATTCTCGATCTCCTTCCTGCTGAAGGGTTTCAAGACAGTCACCACATATACGCCGTACCTATTATCATGGCACATTGACACAATCTAACAACCTCTTTAGGCTCTAGCTCCTTACACCACACAATGCGTCGGTATCGATCTCTCAGAGAACATGGTCGCCCAGTACAATGCCAGAGCTGAGAACCAGGTACGTATTGCTTCTCCTCCTACCTTCACCATGTCACCATGTTCAAGTAACGGAGAACTAATCTTCAAGCACTGATAGGGCCTTGCTCGCGACGAAATGTATGCCTACCAAGGCAACCTTCTAGACCCGAACGATCCCGATCCCAGGGAATTTTCCGGTTTCGACTTCCACCACTTCGACATCGCCGTCGTCGGACTGGGCTTCCACCACTTTGACGACCCTGCTCTTGCGGCACAAAGGCTGGTCGAGCGGCTCCGGCCGGGCGGTGTTCTGCTAATCTTGGACTTCTTGCCTCATGGCAAGGTTGCTGATGTACGTCTTCATCTCCCTAACTTCTCTGCGGTTGTGGCGGGGGAGAGCCACCTACGGATGGATGCACAATGCGATGTTGTAGAAATAGTGATAAGCTAATCGACGTGGATAACAATATAGGACAGCCACGCTGCCTCGCATACGATCACGCACCATGGCTTCTCCGAGGAACAGATCAAGAAGATCTTCGAAGATGCTGGCGCCGGCAAGGACTTCGCGTTGGAGACTATCGGCATTGCCTTTAACCGTGCCACGGAAGAGAGGCCCGAGGAGGTCCGCAGACAGGTCTTCCTTGCGCGTGGAACCAAGGACTAAGAGAACGGGGCGCATCTGTCGAGAACAACATGTCTGGGAGAATGTATAATGGGGCGTGTTTGATCTTGGGATAAAACGGAGAGTTCAGCTGCTGACCTACATTGGTTATCACTCGAATCTTGTTGGGTGTACAAACTTCTCGGAGTGTGTCTAATGTTGGTGTTCAAGAAATCTAAACAAGGTTAAGTCCTTGAATGCATCTGAAATGAAGACAGTAAACGAGTCATGGGTAACAATAACTGAGGGACAGTTGATAGAAGTACGACGCCGACACTGTCATTGAAAGGAGCCAAAGCATGCGCTACCGAGAAGGGGAAAAAAGAACGGAAAAACAATCCAAATGAAAATCGCAAATACAATCGCAGATTTCGGAATAGGGGACAAAAAAGCCCAGGTACAGAAATCGAAAAAAAAAGAAAAAGAAGGTCTCTCCCGCCGGGAATTGAACCCGGGTCTCGAGCGAATCGAACTGATGTTCAAGCTTGACAAGCTCACATACTGACCACTATACTACGGAAGACTTGTGGATGTGGACATCCACCGTAGCTGATTGTCGGAGATTGATCTGGAACACAGCCTTCATATACCCACTACAATATGAGCCCGGTCATCCGTGCCCAGAACATCTCAAAATTCGTTACATATTCCATTCCTACGATCTGGGAGTTATTTTACACCTTCTCTAGCTTATCCAGCTTTTCGTCATCTGAACGCAGTGTTAGTAGATGAATGGCGTGTTTGGCGAGAACTTAACAGACAAGGATGTCATGGCCATCCAAGCTTCAACCACACCACACGTTCAGTTATCAGAGAAAAGACTTACCCTCAATGTCAACATGGAAAGCACTACCCAAAAGGATAGCAGGCTCATCGATATTGTGATGCTCATAGCTTTGACATCGATCCTGTCAGCTTCCTGCAATTGTGACAAGGCATGGATGAACAGATTGCACTCACCTCAAAGTACCGACACCGCCAGCTTCCAGCAAAAACGAAGGTCCCTCGTGCAGAGACAACCTAGTCCATCGCTGTGCAAACGCGCGAAGAATGTGTCCATGGGCGACAATCAACACATCCGCACAATCCGCATCAGGGTCGCCCTTGGCCTTGCTCAGAGCGGGAGCGTGAAACCTCTCCCGAATGTCCTTGATGAGACGGTCGCAGCGCTTGTTGACATCTGCGGGACTCCTGCAGACGAGATTATGTTGGTCAGCAACCATATTCCAAAGAATTATAGACTAGTTGCAGGCTCAAGCAGGGAGAGAGTAAAGGACACTCACTCTCYTCCAGGACATCCATCCCTCCAAATATCCCAGTTGGGATCGAGGCCTTGCTGCTTCCTCTTCTCCCTGATTTGCGGACTAGTAATGCCTTCGTAGTCACCATAATCCCACTCGCGGATGTCATCGGTGACTTCAACCGTGGCATCGCATGGGACTGCCTTGGACTCGCACTCGCCGTGACACTCCCATGGCAGGGAACCTTGGAAACCGATGTTTAGAAGCTCAAAGGTACGCTGGGCTCTTTTCCGGGGAGATACGTATCTGTTTGCGTAGTAGGTAGTGTTAGCTAGTGTGCTGATCGTTGTTGGCTTCAGAAACGTGGTGTTTTAAGACCGTCAGAGGTAAAGTTCAGCTGAAGAGGACTGCTGGTAGCTGGTTACACCAGTCGCTCAACACATCTTAGCTCTATACACACTCGGTGTAGTCTTTCCTTTTGCTACTTTTAATGCAGTAAAGGGAACCAAACCGATTGGGCAATGCGTACCTATGTATCACCTACAATACAAGGAGACGGGAAACGGGGGAAGATCACTCACACATGAGCCAGCTTCTTGGGAACAATGAGGCGGTCGGCACCCACAAGCGCTTTCCCCGTCGCCTTGACGCGCTTCTCGCCATTTGCTGTCAGCGGAATGTCGGTCGATCCTGTGTGACGGCCTATATGATTGACCATTCTGTCTCACCGTGCCTAATGATGAATACCCGGGGTGTTGCCATCCTTGAAATTTCCGATTGTTGAGAGTTGAGATCTGGTCGAAGGTGGWGATCTAATTTGACCTGGTTTGCTTGACCTTGAATCTCGCCGATGGGAATAACTCGCGGAGTGGTTGAAGAGTGAGTGATGTGAAGAAAGATAGTGAAACGTTGCTCAACGATGAAACTGCCGGAACAGCCGGGGTGAAGGGAGGTTTCACTGAACAGACGAGGTAGAGTATCTTGAAATACAGTTTTTCGACCACAAAACACTTTCAAAAAGCAATCTCTCTTTTCGGTATCGTGACTATTAATTGTGGTATTTTCGTGTGTTCGTCGACAAAGTGGCAATAAATCCCAAATCAGGGAAGCACGAGAACACCAATCCACATCATCCGCTCCCATGTTCCCCAGTCGTTGCCGTCACTCGGTTCCAGATCACCGGAATGGAACGCCATCATTACGCCATAATTTCTGCCAATGACATCGCACCCTCGGTGTCTTTGCCGATCTGGTAATTTCTTGATAGCCTAAATTGACGAAAGGGAACCATCCCGAGCAGCACTGCGCCAGTGCGCACTGGGACTTTTCAGCTTGTGGATTAATTGATAAAGTCATCATCAGTTTCTCAACATCAAAATTGAAACGAGTGCAAGGAGGTAAAGTTTACAGAGAAAGGGGAAAAAAGAAGTTGTGATCCACTCCGCAGAAGTGCAAGTTACGTAAACGGAAAGTAACGGGAACTTTCCACACAGGGCACGGATGCAAGGAGTCCCGTCCCACCGACCGCCCTTGTCGGACAGAAGAAAAAGACGCTAAAACATGACGGGAAGTAAAAAGCGGCCCGCTCCTGAGCGCCACGAGAACCCGTGGAAGCGGGACGAACGCTCGGTACGTAAGTTTCCCCAGTGTACAGTCCAATACTGGTTTGTTTGTTAGTTTGGCACCCCGAATAGATTCATACCAACCCGTCCTGAACGCCGTAATGGTACTTCGAAATGTATAATCATCAACCAAAACAGATTATTAGAATTTAATTTGACATATTCATATCAATTTTAAGCCCCTATAATCGAAGAAAACACATAAAGTTAATATGGAAACGCCTGGACAAATTGACTAGAGGTCTCGAGCTAACAAACTTTCCAGGGGTGTATTGTAGGGTAATTGTTACAATACGCAGCGTGCAGGGATGATGTGTAATAATACATGGTTTCTTCGCTACACATACCGTCGCGTACGTAAACTGTCCTCGGTTAACCCTCCGTCACGGATGGAGTTGCACGGATACTTCCATGAATCTTTCATTTTACAGTATGCTCGTAACTTACCTCCGATTCCCGTCAAAAAGACAAGTAACTTTCACTCCTCAACATGTTTTCGTCACTCGTATTTCGCAGTTTTCTCCCACTCCTTCAACCACCCTGAGGATACAAACAGATCAGTGACTCCAAGGGCGACGAACAACACCACTTCATCCCATCAGTCAACCTCATCATCATTCCGAAATCATTCATGCTACAAGTCGTGCTCAGTATCCGATTTCGGACTATCAGCGAGCGCCTTCTTCTCTTCCTCCTCCTCTTCCTCCTCTTTCTCGCTCCCACTCCCTCTCGCGTTCCCGTTGTCTCCTCATCCTTTCCTCTCGTTCAATCCTCACACACTCCAGCCTCAACTCATCCGCCTGAAACTGATAATGCAATCCAAGGCGTCGCATCGTCTCTAGAGGAGAGTGATTTGGGCCGAGACACTCGAGAATGGAAGAAGGGCCAGCATCACCACTAATGGCAACGCTGCTAAACGCTCTCGTATCTTTGTCCCTGTCAGTATCGCTCCCCTCAGCACGTTGCCACAATGCCAGCCCCGACCTGCTTCTTGAAATGCTCATACACTCAAGCCGCAGTTCATCCGCTTGATTCTGGTGATATTGCATCAGGCAACGCATGATTTCCACTGGGGTGTTGGGAGGAAGACAGGCGAGGATGGAATTGGGCGGGCCGGGGTCGGGGCCGGGGCTGGCACCACCAAGAGAGTAAGAGCGGTCGTTTATGATGGATTCCCTATCTCTTTCCCTCCCCCTCCCCCTGTCTCTGTCTCTGTCTCTGTCCGTGTCCGTGTCCCTTCTTGCTCTGGAGTCGGCTCTGCCCCTTTCACTGTATGTCATGTCTCTGTCCCTGTCTCTGGTTTCGGTACCGCGTAGGCCCGTGTTGTTACCGTTTTGCTGCTGTCTTTCGGGGCGGATGTCTCTCGGTCCGCATCCGCATCGTTCGTGGGCAATCTGTGCGTTAACCACTGATGCTACGGCAGCAGGGAATTGTGGTTGGTATACGCTGGATGGTAGTGCTTGCCTTGTTGGTGTTGCTGTTGCGGGTGGAGGGCTGAGGGGTGTGTCAATACCTGGTCTGATAGAAGGAGAGTTCGGTGGGTTGGCGGGAGGATTGGTATTGGTGGTAGGATTGGTAAAGACAGTAGAACTTTCGTGCCTAGCTTGTGGTTGCTGATTTGGGCCAACCGTGACAGGTTCCGTCACTCTAATATTCTGCTCTCTTTGTGGTGGTTTTTTATTACGCCGTGGCGGCTGTGGCGGCTGTGGCGGCCGTGGTCTTAGTTCTCGTCCGCCCTTCTGGTGTTCCGGCTCCGGCTCTGGATGATGTTCAAGCCCTACCCCGATCCCAGCTTCAGACAGCAAATCCGACACTGATTCGGTATCCGATCTAGAAGCATCCTTGTCTGCGTGATGTGAAGGTTTACTGACAGCTTCAGAAACTGGGGCGGCCAGATCCTTCCCGCTGCCTGTTTCTTCCTTTCTGCTATCTGACGTGTTCGCAACAGCCGGGTTCTCTGCTTGTCTATTTTGTGGGTTTCGTGCGAAATCATTGCCATTCTCTTTCCCGGTTCTCTGAAAAGAGCAGTGAGCGTTGCCGGTGCTGCGGTGACAGCAGTTGCCACACCTTGTGACAGCACCGTAGACGCAAAGCTCGAAAGGCCCTTTGCCAGCTCGGCATTGTGTACAGGGATTTTGGGCTTGTTCGCCCGTAAGCTGAAGATAAGCTGCTCCAAGCTGGTGCTTTTCCGTAAGATCTATTGTGTCCTTGTTTTTCCGTAAAGCAATCTCGCGTACCGCCTGCATCAATGTCAGGTTACTTAGCCCGGGTTGCAGCATTGACTTCGTCTTCTTCTCTTACCTTGCGTTCTCTCAGCTCGTTAAGCCTCGTACTACTTGAACCAAGGCTTGCAAAGATATCTTCAAGGTCCCTGCGTGTGATAATACCTTTTGGTGGCTTCCAGTTCCTTGAAAACTTGGTATTACTACCATTATTATCTTCCGTGGCGGTCTGTAGGGCTTCCTGGAGATTATCTTGGATATCCATTTTGTCACGCTTCCTTTTAGCGGGCCGGCTGGTTGACACAAATCCAGCGATGTCGTCTGCCAAAACTTCTATGCGCGGAACATTCGAGCCATCATCCTGAATAGTACCCTCCGCAAGATTCTCATCGAGTGAAGCCATTGCCATACGCCATTTGTATGGTCTAAAGCTTGTGGAGTGTTGTTGATTGGTATGCTTAGTGGCAATATTGCTAAGCTGTGAAATTTTTCGAACTTCTAGAGGAGGAGTGTCGCGCACTGGAACTGAAATTTTTCTCACGGCTTGAAAGACTGCTATATATAAGGGAACTAAGTTGGTGTTAGTAGTACGCGCTTGTGGTAAGTTGGTGCGTGGTTTTGCCATTTCCTGGTCGCTCCATAGGAGAAGAACGTCGAAACACACCCTTTAGGGTCTCGTTCAAAGGTCCATGAAAATCAACACACAATGTAGAACATAATACGACAAGCCAATCAATAGTGAAAAAAGCTAGATTCGGTAGAATTGGAGGAATGGAATAGATGTGTAGCCCTGCTTTGGATGATCTAGAATAAACACGACTTCATAGGAAGTGAGCGATGACCTCCACAAACGGGTTGCAACACTTCCAAGTTATTTCAAGCATCAAAACAGAAAACCATGCTCCTTGAGTCTTTGTGTCGCCATCGCAGTTTACAAAGCGCCCTGCCATTCCATATTTCCCTCAGAAAGACGAGGTGTCTTGGAGTGCTACTACCATGCCTACTATGGGACTATGGAGCCACAGGAGAGTTTCTGGCTTTCCATCACAACCCTCGTTCTCATCGTCAACATTTCCTCATTCATAACTCTTTTAGAACGCCTTCCATTTGTCAAAACAATTGCCTCCATTCCAGAACACCGTGGGGTATACCTTATCCGCGCCCGCTAATGCAAACCGGCCAGTAAAGGAGAAAAAAAAGAAAAGCAAATAATCAAAGAGAAATCGGGACCTCTTCGGCCCCCCCTGGAGCAAAGAGGACCGAACGGGGGTTCCAGAACTCTCACTCATATCGCGCCTGTCTGGCAGCCTGTGCTCCCCACTCGCGCTCGCGTCCCTGCCGCATCTCCTTCTCGAGCCTCTTGGCTTCCATGCGGAGGTCGTCGGCAAGATCCTGGTGGTACTGAGCGATGGAGCGCAACACCTCGGGGGAAACATTTCTGGGGAGGTACGCAAGCATCGGCTTGCTCGTATCGTGGTCGAGATTCTCGTTGACGGGTCCTCTGAAGGGTGTCGGGCTGGGAGCGTAGTCGTTGCCTCTCGTGGCCATGGATGCGTAGCTATGAGTATAGTCGTTGTCTCTTACGGCCATGGGTGCTTGGTTGGGAGCAAAGTGGTTGTTCTCGAGGAGTCTCGAGCTAAGCGCATAGTCGTTGTTCCCAGTGTGTCCTCGAGTAGGAGCCGGGGAAGCGTACTTGCTGAAGGCCAAACTATCCAGCCAGTGGTCTGCAGCTGAACCAAGGGCCGTGCCGGGACCGTGAATCGGCGGCTCGCCAACTTGAGTTTGACTCGCTACTGTGGGAGGCGTGGGTGCAGGTGTAGGTCCAAGGGGAGGTTGTAGAGGCTGTTGGTGATGAGCGGGCAAGGGGATGGGCGCTTCGAGTTGGGTAGCCGTCTCAGTAGCCGTCTTGGTTTCGATAGTCCTTCTTCGCTTCTCGACATTTTTCTTTGTAGCAGTTGCCGGCAGGTTGGGCTCCTGCCGCTTCCGATGCTGACTGAGTGGGATATCGTCACTGTCGGTGTCCATCGAGATACGATGCGTACAGCTCTTTCCTTGACGCCTATACAGGCAATTTCCACATGAACCATCGCCGACTTTCGGATGTTGAATACACATGACAAACGGTCCTGTACCGTTCTTACAGACCTGGCATTCCGAAGTGGCCTTTTTACCATTGAGTTGTACAAATACAGCTTCCAGGTTGCTGCGCACAGCCAAGTTTATGCTGTTTATCGGCCCGTGTTGGCCGCGGAGAAGAACGTTCCTGACAGGCTGAGAAAAGAGTGTTAGCATTCTAGCATGTAGAAGAAGCTGAGGTCCAGAAGATGTAATTACAGCTTCATCTCGCAGAATCTTTAAGTTCCTTCCGAGATTCTCTTCAAAGTTGGCCAGGGCATCGTGGGCATGTTTTGCCGTGATGATCAAGTTCCTGAGCGCTCCGTGGACAGGCCTGAGGGGTTCGATGACAGGAGTAGCTGACATGGTAGGTATTCAGGCCCGGGGGTACATTTCACTGTCGAAGGTTAGCGGAGAAATGAGCTTCGAGTACTACTAAGATAGGACGCTAACAGCGCTTACCGTACGTGGCGATACCTGACAGGTTTCAAGGGACGCGACTGGACGCAATCTGAGGCTGTGGTGATAGGGTGCCCTGGAGGCAAAAATTCAAGGAATCGAGTGCAACTCCAACCTTTCAGAGAAAGTACGCGATATCAAGCCCAGAGACCAAGGAATTGAATGCGCTCAAGAAAGTCAACAAGTCGGATTGCGGTTATGGTGATTATGGTGGTGAGGCAAAGATGGGTGCAATGCAGGGAAGCGGGGTAGTTCGTGGTGGAGGAATTAGATGCTGGGAGATAGCGCTCTATCAATTGATCAATTTGCCTGTGTAACCTTCGCGTTTGACGTGCTAAAGCTTTGGGCAGCTAATCTTGGCAGAGTCAAACTCTATCCATGCAGGAACTCAATGATGAGAGGCACGGAAGATAGCAAAAGACGGGAGGGACTGGTCTTCATGTATCGATACAGATACATTGATATACTGCAAATCTGCCTCAAGACCTCCAGCATGTTTACTAACCAACGGTAATGCGCTAACTGTCACAGCTGCCAGCTGCATGTGCTCATCTGAACGCATCTGCACAAAGAGGACGGGACCTGCTTGGAGTTCTGTGCCTGACAAGGGTTACCCCCATTGCTGTTGAGATGATAACCTTGCGTATCATCACTTGCACGGAATCCAGATGCTATGCCATTCCCATAAGCTGAAGGAAGATCTCGAAATTCGTAGCGTCCAAAGCAGTCTCGAAAGATATTCTCCCCGAACGAAGCCAGCAAGCTTGAAGTACCGGGTAGGCGGGGTACTTCGGCCGATCTAAACCGAGGTCGGGTCTTGGGGCGGACAAGCTAGACAAGCTAGAGCAAGCTATTGCAACATCCCACTTCTTTTTTTACCTTTCAACAACATAATCCAAACCGCAAACTCGGAACGAAGCTAGCAGCTGTCGGAATAGCCTCGAATTCGACACCTGGCCATTTTCTGAGCTAAATATCATCCAAATCCCCGAGAAACACATCTTCCACAATGGCCACCGGACCAGCAAAAAGAGCCGCTGCTTCAGCACTCAACAAGGCCGCAAAAACAGCAAAAGCGACCGCCCCGAAGCACTCACCACTGCGACCAGCGCCGACATCGCCAACAGCAGCAGCAGCCAAGTCAACAGGAGTAAAAGCTTCAAGCCCTCTATCACAGGCACCTCCGCCTCCGCCAACGACCACACCGGCTCCAGCGTCATCGTCATCATCCCCACTCCCACCAACAATGGAGTTGACAAAAGAAGGGTCATCAGGAGGAGCACTACCACCACCACCACCGCCGGGAGGAGAAGGAGGACCAGGAGGACAACACCAAGGAGGAAAGGGAGAAGAAGCGCCACAACAACAATCCCGTCCTCCCTTCCCCAAATGGAAAGCCGCCGTCTGGACATTAGCTTTCACGGCCGTGACTGTGACTGGAACTATTTACGGCGCTGGTCTTAAGACACAGAAGGAATGGGAAGAGGTATATTGTTCCATGTTCCACCTTTTCTCTCCCAACTGTTGAGGCCCAAGAAGCTAACTCTGGGGGGAAAAAAAAACAGGAAAAGCAAAAAGTCCAAGAAGCCACCGCCGAAGATAAAATCGAAATGCTCGTCAACCGCCGCGCCCAGCTGTTCAAAACCAAGATCGAGATCGAGCAGAAGCTGGCCGATGTGAGGGAGCGCATGAGACTGGAAAAGGAGAAGGAGGAGAAAGAGAAGAGTGGTGCGGTGGCGATGCCGAGGAGGTGATGCCGTCCCGTTTTTGTCAACGGACAACAACGATTACAAGAGCGAAAGCAAAGCGACTTGTGGATAGGGGTCCGGGAGGTGAGTTGAGGGGACCAGCATCCTTATTTCTGCCCCTCAAGATCCGGTCTGGGTGGGGGGTTTACGTCCGTTCGTGGGGAAATTGGATGGGAGTTGCCGGTGCAGAGGGCGAGAAGATGCGGGCGACACCATCGAGAGGGTATAGAGGGAAAGGAATGTGCCTCTTGAACTTGCCGCGTGGGGCATAGCATCTGACAGGACTGGCCTACCTAATCTATGAGCGGGCCAGTACTCGGAAAGGGAGGAAGGGGTGGTCGCAACAGTCTTACTCATGCGATAATGCCCGGATCGTGTTGAGGGAGGTCATGGTGTGACGCGGCGTCGGTCCGCTTCACTAAAACCTGGATTCAAAGCTAGATGTTGTGGGAAGCGATATCGGTACGACGACAAGGAACGGGACGAAGAAGCTCAACTAGGGGAACACAGCACCGACCCGAGCATAATGCGCAGTGTATAGACATGTTTCCCCTGCAACACCACGCTTGGCTTTGGAAGAGCACGGGGGGTTCTGAGTTCCGTGTAGACGAGGGCAAGTACAGAAATTCCAAGGGACAACAGACCTGAATAGAAATGTTTCATGCCCATGCGGGCCAGAGAATCTGCATCGCATCAAGCCACGACTGAAAACGAACGAGCTCTACGATTTGAAGGGGGCAATGAAGCTAATCTATCGTATCTCGCATGTGGGACAGCCATGGATATAGACAAATCAAGACCAATATTTATCATGTTCATGGAGCAATGGCCATAGCCCACACTACGTACCTAGAAACCATTACTGCCAACTCCGCCTCGCTAGCATGAAAACCTAATCCGAAGTTCCCTCGCGCCGAACAAGCCAAGGCTGTGATATGCTCTACTGGGTCCCGTCGGCACTGGGAAGGGGAATCGCGCGGTAGAGCAAGATCAGGGCCGAGTGTGACTCTCCACCGCCAGCCAGAGCAGTGATCTTTTCCGCCTCCACTTCAGAGACCTTGTCATCATTAAACCACCACCACTTGCCATCCTCCTCACCGAACTTGCCAGTGACGGGGTCCTTAATCCCTGTCTTCTTGACATAGGCCGTATAATGTCCGCTGTCGGCGCTGGCACCCTGATGGGTGATCACACCGCGAAGCTCATACAATCCAGATTGGTTGGCACCCTCGTCCTTGAGCAGATCCTGGTTGATCAAGGAATAGAGCTCCTTCTTAGCAGCAAGCACTTCAGCTTCCTTCTCGGCCTCGAACTCGGCGTCTGTCTTGAAGTTCTCCTCTGTGGTCATCTCTGCATCACCGCCAGAAGGCGGCTTCTCGTCCTTCTTCTTGTCCTTAGATGCTGATGATGAGGATCCTTGGGCGTTCTCGCCGTCAATAGGGTTCATCTTTCTGCGCTTGCGTGCCCTTTCAATATCGTGCTCCTCCTTGCGCACCTCGCGGACCTTGTCCCTGACAGGAATGAGAACCTTCCTAAGCTCATCCGTGCAGAACTCAACCACATCAAGCTCGTGGGGAAAAGTAACCTTGCGCATAATCTTGGCCTTCTTCTGAACCTCCCGTTTCCAGAAGAACCGCATGAAGTGCACAGTCAGATACTTGGGTAGGCGGGAGATCTGGGAACGCTTAGTGTATGTCGCTTCCCTATCCAGAACCTCCGACTTCTTCTCGAGCTTCTCCACCAAACCGTTAACAATTCCATCCCTGAGATGATTGGTCTGACCGTCGATATGGCAGTTGAGCTTGAGGAGACGCTCCTTTGAGGTCTTTGATTCCTCTCCGGCTTCCTTGGCGCCAGGTTCGTCGCACTCGAGGACGCTGGTGAGTTCGAGACCCATGTACTTGTCGATGAAGGATGCGTCTCTGGCGGCGTCACCCTCAGAAATCTTGAGCTTTTGCTTGAGTTGGGTTAGGATTTGTGACCAAGCTTCTTCCGCATCCTGCTGGGCAAAACCGTGGCCGTCTCTTTCCCTCTCGGCAAACTGGGGGAAGGCGACACGAAGAGCATTCAAAAATGCGAGCGGAGGGATGCCCTCCTGAGTCTTCGACATCATATCATAGAGATTTCTGAGCTGCGACGTAGGGTCCAGCATTGATTGTTCGCCCTTGTATGACTTCAGTGCGTTGTTAAGCTCGGGGATGGAGCGTAGAACTTGGAGTGTCGAGTTGAGGTAGCAGGTGTTGCCGAAATTCTGCAGACCGGCCGGAGTCGCTCCCGCTTGTTGTGCCGCTTCGGCCTCCGTCATGTCCTCGACGAACTTGACCTTCTCGGTTGGTCGGACGATTGCGCCTCCACCCTCACCTGGGGTTCCCATCATCATGATCATCTGGCCGGGCTTCAGGCCCACCTTGCTCATATCGGTATCATCTTTGAGTTGACTGCCCTTGAGGAGCACCTTTTGCCGGTCGGGTTCGACACCAGTCAGGCTGTAAAGCTGGTACTTGAAGACTTCGCCGGTCGCGGAGGTATCGACATCGACGTCGTACTTCTTTCCTTGGTGTTTCACCACCACTAGATAGAGTTAGTCATACAGCCCGAGAGGAAAGTCGCGTGTTTGTGCAGTAAAGGGTCGAAAGGGTAAGAAGCATACCGCTGATTGYCGACATGTTTATGTTGTTGTCGTGACGATCTTAGAAGGAGGGTGATGCTTGTGGAAGCTGTAGCGAAAAGAGGAGATGCGGAAAAATGAAAAGACAGAAGAAGTTACGGGCTTCCTCGTCGGCGACTTTGGTTTCTATGTATTGGAAGGCAGATTCCACAAGCTTGGTGATTTGAAAGTTGTCGAAGGCGAAAGAAGACGGGACAGCGCGGGGCTGGCGCAGGGGCGGGATTGCGTAGCTGGCCGTGCCTAGACGAGCTTGGTCTATGCATCTAACGGGAAAAGTGCAATAAGCCACCTTAAGGTGTCCCTTAACATCCTGGCAACTGTGATGCGGCCCACTCAGATGGTCTGAATCTACCCCACTCTATCCACACTACCCACCTGGCTGTCTCCACCTACCCACCAAGCCCGTCTCTAGGCTGGAGCTGAAGCGATGGCCTGCCCTGGCTGGTTGCCTGCCTGGCAGTGGCCGCCGAGTCCGCCCAGGTGAGCCTGGCCTGTTGGTGCAGTAGCTACCTCTAGGCCGGCAGCCCAGTGAAAGCAGCTACGTACCGTACAGGTACCGAACGGGAGCACCTCTTTGGGCGGGCCATGTCAAGCGTCACCTTGCGGCGGGAACCTCGAGACCATACGGACTGGTCCAACACCCGACATCCAACCAACACCGGCGACGACGGCGACGAGCTTCACCACCACAACACAACTTCACGACACGGAACACCTGTACGGCATTGTTTTTGCTGGTCGGAAATCATCCAGCAACGGAGGGGAACTGGTCGCGCAGCTAGGAAAAGCACAATGGTGAGCATGTCGCGCCCACGCGCATCGACGCTGACTTGACCGCTGCCCCGACTATTCCCACCTTGTTGGTCTATCTGCTCACACACGCCCAACCCACAGTCGCAATCACTACGTCCCTACCTCCAGGCTGTCCGGAGCAGTCTGACGGCCGCCCTCTGTCTCTCCAACTTTGCTTCCCAGACCGCCGAACGGCACAATGTCCCCGAGGTCGAAGCCCGGACTTCCCCTGAAGTGCTGCTTACACCCCTGACGATTGCGCGCAACGAGAACGAGCGAGTCCTTATCGAGCCCAGTATCAACAGTATACGCATCAGTATCAAGATCAAGCAGGCCGACGAGATCGAGCACATCCTGGTACACAAGTTCACCCGGTTCTTGACACAAAGAGCCGAGTCCTTCTTCATTCTCCGAAGGAAGCCCATCAAGGTGCGCGATGCCCAGGATATACGAACGAACCACCACCATGCTCGGGACTACGGGGAACTGACAACTGCGCTTACGTACTTATAGGGCTACGACATCTCCTTCCTGATTACCAACTTCCATACCGAGGAGATGCTCAAGCATAAGCTGGTGGACTTCATCATCCAGTTTATGGAGGAGGTTGACAAGGAGATTTCTGAAATGAAGCTTTTCGTATGTCGACCATCTCTGCCAAAGTTATGAGCTCACAGAACTGACACTTTCCTTAGCTAAATGCGCGGGCGCGTTTCGTTGCCGAGTCCTTCTTGACACCAGTAAGCCCTTTAAAATCAGCCCTCACAATGAGTGGCCATGCTAACAAGCTTCGCCCCAACAGTTCGACTAAGCGAGTATTCTGGAGATCATTGGCATTGCGTTTGCTGTTTCCGGGCCTCTATGGAAGGCTATTCCGGGATTTTCCCAACGTGAAGTCATGTTGGACGCATGTGGATGGCGCTTCTGGGAGGGCAAAGCGAAACACAATGGGATTACGAGCGCACCCAGATGCCATGGCACCAAATAATAATCCTCTACCGATACACCTCCGCGGTCGGAGTTGCCAACTTGTGCATAATCTACACCGTCCACGCGGGCACATTTTTTATAATTCATTCTTACTATCACACATCTCTCGCGATTCCCTCCCCGGTCTACACTTTGAAGTGCCGATTGACCTTCTCGGTCAATTTGCCTTGGTATGCGGTGGGTGTATTCACCTTCATTTTGGCATCGTGGGCATCTCCCACATGTTCATGACAATCGCCCCTTATACGTTATTTGCTCTTGCCTCTGTTTTGGGTGGAAGACAGTTGTTAATTGTCCTGCGCTGGGAACGCGTGAAGGCAACTGCATTGCGGACATCGCATTGCGGAAATATCTTTGCGGTTGGGACATCATAACATGCGTCTACACTGTCCAAACACTCGTCCATGGCACGCAAAGGAGATGGGCAATCAACCGGCTCGAGCTGCTACAAGGACAGTTAAGTTCACCGTCCCTCAAGGGCATCCGGAAGACACAGCGGTAGGGAGCGCGTGAGGAGTGCGCTATTCAACTGATCATAAGCTACTAGTTTTTCTGGCGGTTGACTGACAAAGGCCTCTTGTTGAATGGGGAGTTCTTGTTAATGAACAAGATTTGGCTCACCCAACTTTCATCTGGAGGGGAACAGGCGGCAGTGTGGTAACGTATGGGGCCCATGGACAAACCACAACTGGACAGAAGTTGACTGATGAACCAGATCATAATAGGAATCAACCTAGTTCCAGCCTCGTGTCAGGTACCCGTTTCAAACCTCAACGTGACTTTAATTGACAGGCAAGACAATAGGCAGATACATGTCACTTCCCCTTCACTTGACACAGCCAAGGCTCACCTTATTCGATCCTTTGGAATCTTTAGGCGACCTCCATGTCAACGTTTTGTCCTACCGACCCGGTCACTTTTCCAACTTCCAACTAACACCCGCGGCAGGTCCTTCATCAACGACCTTGAATCTTGCTGGACAACGAGATTCACTGACCCTTGGAAGTTTTACGTACTGTCACCACCGAGCCTTTTGGGGATCTTGGTTCTGCCACTGGAGGTGAAGGGAAGACCGCTTTAGATCCCGTTAGATTCCCAGGTTTCCAGACAAGTCTTGGTATCTGTCCTCGACACCTTCACCCCCAAGGTCTTCGTCTGAACTCCTGGTGACGGGCGAATTTGTCGTCCAAACCTCCCCTCTAGCACACGCAGCTGGCAGGCACTGGTAGGTCTGCGCAAGGCTTTCGCGTTCAACTTTATTTACCCAGCTTTTCCTCATCTGCCCTTTCCCCCCCTCCACCAACCGGAACGATCACGATAAATATTTCCCAAAGACACTCGACGCAGTACTGGAACTTGCACTCGTCTTAATCCAACCAAATAACGTACGCTGGATACTCAATCCTGCAAATTCGTTTGCTTGTATCGTCCACCCATTTCGCTAGGTATTCCCACCTCTTGCATACCTTGATCGACCCCGCGCACCGAAACCGAGCACAATAGATCAGCCAACTTTCTACCATCGCTACCACGGTCCGTCACCTGCGGTGAAAAAAATATTCAGGAGACTTACTGTCGTCTCGTGTGCGCCTAGAGGTACCGCCACTGGTATGTGCATCCGTTAACCTCCATATCAGATTCGCTTCAGATGTTCCTCATATCCCCTCCTCCTTTCCGACCGCTAACCAACCGTCCTGCCACATAGGTCTTAGCGACACGGCCACGTGAAGTTCACGATGGCGGACGTCAAACACATGACGCCCAAGCCTTCGGGCATGGCCCGGAACGCCGTTTCCAAGATGCTTGAAAAGGGCCGCCACAATATGGTGAACTCGTCGATCCAGTCCGTCGATTCCGAGGACCACGAGGGCCATGGTGGCGTGTCACTGTTGGATGACGACTCACAAGAGGATTTCCCCGCTCAGCCTATCCAGTCTCCGCAAGCTGCTATGGCTCAAGATATTGACGCTACCCCAAAGGCCAGCGTTGCGCAAAGGAAGAATGGGAATGCCCCCAACACGAACTTTGCTAAAGAATTCCGCAGAAAGGATAAGAAGGTATTCAATGGAAACAACGGAGGCAAACAAAACGGGTTCACCAATGGCCACACCCAAGGTCGTCAACAAGGAACTCCTGCTACCACTGGAGCTGCCTCTTTTGCCCACCAAGCTCCGATGGCCTACGCGGTTCAGTATCCCCAAGCAGCGCAACCTTTTCAACCAGGTCAACCTAGCCCGGCCCTGGGCAATGGCATATCACCTAATCCAACAAACGATGCAATGGCGGGAGGTCAACCTGTTTGGATGTCATCAAACAACCACAACATCAATAATCAGCAGGCAGGTATCGCTTACCAGCACATGGGTATTGCTCAAGTCCAGTCTGGCCAGGGCTTCGTGCCCATGGGCCACCCTTATCCTCAACATCAAATGGCCCCAATCGCCGATTCCAATGGTCTGACACCCTTTCTCCATAGTCCATGCATTCCAACTAATGGGTCTAACGGTCTTCCAGCCTTCGCTCAGTCGCCTCATGACCAGCCCTTCGCGGGTGTCACTCAGTTGGCTCCTGGCCAGTTCTACTACGCCTATGGTCCGACGTTTGGAGGCCCAGGCTCCAATGTGCAGCCTCAGGGAGGCCAGCAGACCGGCGATGCTCCGAGGAATGAAGACAACCAGACCGTAAATGACCCGCAGACCGACATGGGCCAGTCTCAGGCTACAAAGACCCCTTCGCACACGAACAAGAGTTCCGTCACGAACCCTTACAATCAAACTGAGCCACGTAACTTCGCCCCCCGCGCAGATTCACTTCCTATCCAACCCCCGCCTCCTTTCATGATTGGCACTGCTCATGCCCCCAACACTAACGGCACCCAAGCTGGTGTCGTCGCCGGTTCCGGGATTGATCCGTTCTCTCCGGCGGGCAACGATGCGGTTATGCCACATATGCCCATCTCTGGCCCTCCCCCTCCAGAAGTGCGAGCTGCACGCTCAGTGCAGCTGAACAGGCTCACCGACGGCCCGTTTGGCCTCCCTTCCGCGGAGGTAGCTTTGCATCCAGACAACTTTCCTTTCATCGAGAGTTGCTCCCAAGCTTCGGCTTCGGATGCCGGAGTTGTCAAGATCAAAAACGTAAGTTTGCACCTGCCATCTGTGATGAGACTGATTCTAATCGAGTGTCTCCACCCCAGATTCCTTACATGACTACCCACCAAGAGATTAAGGCCTTCCTTGGTCGCAATTCCAAGATATTGAACGATACCCAGGAACCTGTTCATGTCATTATGGAGCGTATCTCTGGAAAGACGCAAGAAGCTTACGTTGAGTTCTTCAGCCAAGACGATGCTATCAGAGCTGTCCAGCGCTTCAACCAAGCTGTACAGAGAGGCCGTCCTCCTCGTATTGCTGATCGCCCCGTTGACGTGGAGCTGTCGGGCCAGGCCAGTATGATGAAGGACCTCTTTCCTTTGGCGGCCGGAGTTGTCTGGAGGGGCGCAGAGCCTGAAATTCAACGTCCAGTTGAGGGGTTACCCTGGAACACTTTTAAAGGCTTTGTCACTACCGAGGAGATGGCTATGCTGGTCAAGCTGGTTGAGATGCCTCAGCGCGTGAGTTGTTCATCTCCCATATTTTATCCGGTGAAAAACAGTACCGACTGACAATGCGTGCACAGGCTCAATACCTCAAGCACTGCCCCCAGCGCCCTTACGAGTGCATGATCTCCACGATCAGGAAGCTGCCTTGGCAGAAATCAGACTGCATCACCATTCACCAACGCTGGGCCGTCTACAACGCCACGATTCGTCTCATCGAGCTGCTTCGCAACACCATCCAGCGCAACGACCGTGACAGTCACATCGCTCTCGACCAACGTCTCCTCAAGCGTCTGGTCAACGCAGCCATGCTATGCCCTGGCTTCAGCGTCCTTCAAAAGGACAACATCGCCTTCACCGCTGGCATGGACGAGATGAAGCAGCGCGAGTTCAACCAACCCAGGTTCCCCGATCTCTGGACCCATCAGCTGTCGATTTGCCCGAAGCCAGGAGTCCCGCTCGATGTTCTCGAGTGGTACATTGCCATCATCCGCGAGGAGACCACTCGCTTTGTCCACCTCAAGCCTGTCAGCGAGAGGACCGAGATCCTGAGCAAGGCCACCAAGATGGACAGCAACGGCTACTTTGGCTTCCTCTGGCACGAGATCAGCTTTCCCACTGGCGATGAGTACGACAACATGACTCTGAAGCAGGCCATGGAGAAGGAAATGAGAGCCATTGAAGAGAGCCTCAAGCGCGCTCTTTATTATGGCTATCAACCCGGTGCCAACGGCAGGCTCAAGCAGTTGACGGCTGCTTAGGCTTCCGCGGTGGAGCTACAAAGACAATGACGAGGAGTATTGTCGGTATCATCCTCGATCATTGTTCCGCATCCTCTTTCCAGCGACACTCATTACTGTGAGGATCGCAGTATCATCGACATTACCACCATTATCAGTTTTACCACCATCAGGTACTCATACCAAGACGAAGTTAATCGGAATATCGGCGGACATGAAGGAAATGTGCCTACGAAGCCAACCATTTTATGGGGTTTTATACTTCCACACCTGTACTGGGATCACTGGCGTACCTGTCTTTGGGTCTTTTGTCCTCCATTCGATTTCCGTCAACAAGCATTGAGATACCCAACATCGCCATGGCGATATGCGCGTCATTTCGTTTTATTTCCTTCGTTATCACCATTACTTCTGCTGCTCATTATTACTGAAAGAACAACATCGGGACGGCTTAGCCCTAGTCCTTTGACCGTTTCTCGCATACTTCGACCTAAGAGGGTATAGTGGTAGGGTTGCCCTTTCATTGCTGGGTTATTTCGTTCTATACCGGTGCTATACCGATCGTCAAAATGCAGCAGAGATCCTGTGTGTGCACACGAAGCACTGGAAACATGGAGGAATTCCCCCACTCAAAGGAAACCCACTATCTTGCGATGGCTAAGGGATTTGGCAAGCAAGCTCGAGAGAGAGGCTTCCTGGGATTGAGTTTTCGGGGGTTGCAGCTGCAAGTTCACTGCGAGTTTACGGAACAGCGTTGTTGGTGGTTGGGTCCCTTTAGAGAGTTGGTTTGTATTTTAGAAATTAGATATCAAATGAATGGTGGTGCATCAAACTATGTGGTCCTGGGCCTGTGAGCCGGCAATAGTCATGCCGTGAATGTGAACTGTTGAGTCAAGGTTGAGTCAAGGTAGACGTTCAGAGAGCAAGAGGGGAAAATGAAATCAAAACAAACCCCTTTTTACCCCTGCTGTTGTCTGATTACCTGATAAGGGAACTGGGTGGGCTGCCGGTTGGGATGATGACGACACCCGCTGATCCCGGGCGACCCAGCTAAAATGATGGACTACTTTCGATAGAATAACGGTCTCTAACCTAATTAGGCAGACAATCTTGAATTTTCACAGTGTCATTTCCGCGGGAGATTGTATAAGTTGTTCAAGATTAATCGCAAAGGAGCAGCCTACCTATGCATTGTACTTCAATGCAAGGTCGATATCTTTTTCTCTAAGCAAGCACTCTAAAGGCATTGTCCGTTATATCGCCTTTCAAAACAGTTGGTGTCTTTATCACCATCGGTCGCCGGGAAGACATTTGCTGTCGCATAGGGTCAAAGACGCTTCTAGTCCTGACGAGTAGACACTTCGTCGCTTCGGTCATTTGCTGTCATTGGAGAGCGCATATCTTCCCCCTATTATCTTTTCCCTTCTAGATTATTCTTCTTTCCTCTCCTCATTTTTTATTCCTCATTTTCATTTTCAAAAGCAATAAGTTTGCAAAAGGCTTCGAAGACCTTGGTGATGACAGTGTATAACAGGTTGTTATTGAACGCGGAGGCATGAAAAAGACGAACACTGTGCACTTCCATTTTAGGTTAGAGACCGTCATTCTATCGGTAGACCGTCATTTTAGCCGCCTCGATCCCGGGCACTGGTTCAGGGCCGGAGTGGGACTAGTGAATGGCACCCGGCGGCACGAAGTGGAAGGCTGCAAAAAAAGTCAGGCGAACCATTCTTATCGCTGATAACGATTTTGCCGTCCCTCAATTCCCCAGAAAAGTCCTGACCCGGGACTCCAAACCTCCTACAGCCGAAGTGGTACCTTTACGGCCAAAGTCGAGTTTGATGGATCACGGCGTCTTCAATTGCTGCACGAAAATTTGACAAACGCACACAGCGCCCCTCATCCCGCTTTCTGATCGCCAGACTTGTTCTGGCTGATCACTGAATCCATCCACAGAGGAGAGGACGTCGACAAAAGGATCTACTTCACAATGGAGTCACTGCCGGCCACCAGGAGGGTACCCGGTCCCTCCGACCAGCACTACAAGGGCGACCACATCCCGCTCGTCGTATCCCGCGAAACGGGCGACATAGTACCAGAGTCACACCAAGCCGATCCGCTAGTACGGCCAGACAAGACCGAGGCAACACCCTTTGCAAAATCATGGGCGCACTTTGTTGCAGGAGGGTAAGCAAGAACCACTCCTTCACGGACGGGAAGCCACCTGCGGCCCGTCAGGCAAGAAGAGCTCTGAGCTTAACACTCGCGCGCTTTCGCGCACATACAGAATCGGTGGTATGACAGCCGCAGCCTTAACCGCCCCATTAGACGTTCTCAAGACCCGACTCCAGTCCGACTTCTACCAAGCACAACTTCGAGCCTCGCGACAATCGCACGCAGGAGTGCCCCTCAACCCGGTTCGCGCCGCCTGGTACCACTTTAGCGAGACCGGCCAGATCCTGTCGTCCGTCTACCGGCAAGAAGGCCCCCGCGCCCTGTTCAAGGGCCTCGGCCCCAACCTCGTCGGCGTCGTGCCCGCGCGCTCCATCAACTTCTTCACCTACGGCAACGGCAAGCGGCTGATCGCCAAGTACTTCAACAACGGACAGGAAGGCACATGGGTGCACCTCAGCGCGGGCGTGCTGGCGGGCATCGTGACCAGCACGGCGACGAACCCGATATGGATGGTCAAGACGCGGCTGCAGCTCGACAAGAACGTGGCGGCCGAGAGCGGAGGCGTGACGAGGCGGCAGTACCAGAACAGCTACGACTGCATCCGGCAGATCCTGCGGAACGAAGGGCTCCGGGGCCTGTACAAGGGCATGAGCGCGAGCTACCTGGGCGTGGCCGAGTCGACGCTGCAGTGGGTGCTGTACGAGCGCATGAAGACGGCGCTGGCGTTGCGGGAGCAGAAGATCGTGCAGAGCGGGCGCAACAAGACGTGGTGGGACCACGCGGTCAACTGGACGGGCAATGCGGGCGCCGCGGGCGGCGCGAAGCTTGTCGCGGCCATCCTCACATACCCCCATGAGGTCGCTCGCACCCGTCTACGACAGGCGCCCATGGACGGCGGCAAGCCCAAATACACGGGCCTGATCCAGTGCTTCAAGCTCGTCTTCAAGGAGGAGGGCATGGCCGGTCTGTACGGTGGTATGACGCCGCACATGCTCAGGACGGTGCCCAGCGCCGCCATTATGTTCGGCATGTACGAAGCCATCCTGAGGCTCCTTGGTACCCCGTCATGAACGACCGAACAACGATGCGGGATCATGACAGTTCAATCCCGAGTTGAGACGGCCGGACGGATGTTAACGAACCAAGACGAACGGGAAAACAGGCAGACAGACTAGGCCCCTCCACACTTATCCTCCGACATTTGGACTGAGAACGAAGATGATGTTTAGTCATCTCAACCCTCTCAACACTCAGCAGCCATGTACGAATATTTTACCTTTCACAATGACGCTTAAAAAGCGTAAGCGTCCGCAACCAACCCTCAGCCACCCCTCATATCCTCTGCCCGCTTCGACCTCGTGCCTGGCAATCACAACATCAACAATCAGTTCCTAATTTAACCCCCACTCTTCGATTTTCCTTGATTTTTCGTGTACACACAACCCAACAAACAGCAGAGCGGCCAGGCATCAGGGGGAGAGACAGAGGGAGACAGGCAGAAGAAGCATTAAATCTCAGTGTACGATAGTGTTAAAACGGATAGAGAAGAAGAACGATAAGGGCTGGCTGGGAGGGTTTTCGTTCCATCGGTCGGTCGGTCGGGGATCAAGCAAAATTGGAGGGGCACTGCAGTATCAAGGAGCCTGAGGCTAGGGGCCTCGGTGCGGGACTGCGAGTATCGGGGAAAAAAGGAACAGCGGAAAATTACAAGGGATTCAAAGGGAATAGACAAGTGAATTGCAGATATCATGATCTTAGCCCGTGACACGCTCTTCACGTCAATGTACTAAACAGTCAGAATCAAAACGGGGGATATTCATTCTCAACGGCTAACATCATCACCAACACCCTCCACGCCCTCCTCGATGTCGCTGACCTTGAACTTAAAAGACATGTACACTAAATAATCATTCAACAGAGGAGCTTTTGAACATCTCTCATCATCGATGGCCCCTTCTTCCCGTCCTCCTAGCTCCTGTTACCCACAAACACAAACACGGACAAGGCCATTCGTCTCAAACTCTTCACATCCTTCCACTCGAACTTCGGTCACTTTCATCGCCATAATCACGACTCCTCGCCACCATCACCCACCACCTACTTACACAGAGCTTGCGTCTCGGCCCAACCCCGCGGAGGACGTTTGCGCAGTTTCCTCGGCGTTCTCGCCATCGTCAATTGTGACTGGTGGTCCCGTTGCGATTGTTGCGGCGATGACGATGACGATGATGTGGTGTAATTACTAGTATTGGTATTGTGGAGGACAACAACGCTATGGTTATTACTGGCTAACGAAGAAGAAAAAGCAGAAGACAAGGTCGACGTGGACGTGGATGATAACGACGAAGGGGCGCAGCCAAAGCGCGGGCGCGGAGTCGTTGTTACTCCCCAGCTTTCGCGGAAGAGGAGTCACCATGCGTTACGGTCCCAGTTGGGGTCTGTTTTTTTTGTGAAAGAAGGTGGAAGATATGTTAGCCAAGGTATGATCGGCCGGTATGCAGGACGCCTTGCTCCCAAGAGTAGAAGGGAGACCCTGAGAAGCGGGTAGAAGGGACAAATGGGAGGAATGAAACAAAACTCACCTTGCACGAAAGCAGCCAACACTTTACTCCCCGTTTGCAACAGGGGATGTCCCACGACGATCTTGAGAAACTTCTCCAAACCCGCCCTGCGGCCCTCGATCACGTCGTCGCTGAACCGGTTGGTGAACACCTTCCCCGGAAGCGGGGGGATCGTCACGCGGGCGCTCTCCCGCTCCAGGATGTCGCGGAAGTACTCAAAGTCCGAGTAGCGGCGGCGCACCGTCGACTGCCGCAGCTTGAAGGCGGGGATGTTGGTGCGACATACGATCTCGTAGTCGGTGTACATGTGGCGGCCGATACCGTGGGTTCGGGGGTTGCGGACCTATTCGTAGGTGAATATGTCAGTGAGGTCTGGTTCTGGGGCATTGGTGGTAGTCGTCGAGGATGGGCACGTCCGACTCCGACTAAGGTGGCCGGGCCGGCCTGCCTTGTGATAGAGCGAGCCGCCGCGATGGGGTGAGAAGACTAACCTCAATCTCCAAAAAATTCTCGGGCGGACCGTAAATCTCATCGAACGACTGTTGTCGCGTGTCCGGTAGGGACTGCATGATGGGCCGGTGCAGACGGGCAGCAGCAGCCGCCGCCGCCTTTGCTTTATCCGACTGAGAGCCCGTTGGGCTGACCGGGCTGGTGGGCGATGTTGGTGAGGTGGGAGAGGTCGCGCGCGCACCCGGGGCGGCGGACCCGATGTCGCTGGAGGACGCCGTTTTCGCGGTTTTGGAAGGACGTCGGTTTGGTGGTTATTGTCGAACGCAGAGCTGGCTTCCCGGTTTAGATGGCGGGAATCAGCTCGAATCTCCTTGCTGTAGTCGGCGCTGGAGGTGTTGATTTGTCAGAAGAGGACTTGGGTTGACAGCGTAGCTGATAGTGTTGCATGGATGTGGTCGTCGTACGTTGATGAAAGTGGAAGAACTTACATGATGATACAACTTTGGAGAGACCAGATCGAAGGTGGGGGTTGTCGATTGACGTTGGAGGGAAACGAGGTTACGAGGGGAAGCTACACCTGGAAATACGAGCTCACGAAGCCGTAGCCACGCTATGAGGGGGAGCCCAGGCTAAAATGGGGACCCGAATGGATTCGACACAGTTCCAACATCCCGGTTCCAGTGCGCTCGATGACGATCCATGCCAAAGGTGGGGATGCGTTACCGTAAAATACGTTACACGTTACAATACCCATGCACCAGGTCAAGATAACACTGGCCCAGAGCCTCACTTGCTGTATCTAGTGAAGCATGAGGTTGAGAAATGCCTGCTTCATGTCAACTGTTAGTATCCCGATGACATTGGAATTAAGAAAAGGCAGATGATATATAATTATGTCCATACAAGCGTCGGTTATGCCATTTTGGCCGAGTGATTATTTATAGGACACCTGACTCTACGTATGTAGAGCATGCTTCGAAGCGCCAAACAAGCTTCAGCCAGTATCGCAGTCGCGAACTCTCCTCCCATACGTCTCTCTACTGTATTGATTATGTTTATACTCACATGTCTGAGAGATCAATCATGCATTCCATTCGTTCTCCCCTCGCTGTATGGCTCAGAAGATGCCTGACAAGCTGTGTAAGTGCGACAAGGTTGGCATGAGCTTTCCAAAACGCAGGAATATAGGTCGACGAAACAATGATTTCCTCACCTGCGGTCCCGATTTCAGAAGAACTTGTGGTTCGTACCCTAAGCCCTGCATGTAAGGGCGGATATTTGGGTTTTGGTCCGCTAGGAAACGCCCATATTCTCATCCAGAGATCCCTCGGCATACCTTAGTCTGAAGACGTGCCCAACGGGGTTCGACAGTCAACCGCTCGACGAGATGATCAAGGGACCGTTCAATCTGTAAGATCCCTCACTTCTTGTCGGCAAACTTTTGGTGGATGGCCTTGATCTGCTCGTCGAGGTTGAAGGTCTGCAACTGGTTGATGTGTGCCTGGCTCCTGCCATCGGGATTTCCGTCGTAGCTATGCATAGCCACCTTCTTCCTTCGAGCTTGCTCTTCCTCGGAAATGGGCTGACCAGTTACCGCATCGAAAACATCGGTACGTGCACTAGCCAAACGCTTGAGGTTGTTGGCAACGTCCACAGTTGAGAGGTTAGTTGTAGCAAATCTCGCGTCCGCCTTGGCCTTCTGTTCCTTCCACCGTGGATCAAGGAGTTCAACTAATCAAGCTGTCAGTACAACATTGCATGCGCAGGGGCAGGGACATGGCGGAGCTTGCTTACTTCTCATATGCTCATCCAGTTCGTTAAGGGGAATTTGCTGTTTGCAGTTAGGGCACAAAGCCATTTGTGAACCGAACTTGTTGGCCGCGCGTTGCGCTGCGCGAGGAACATAGTTATCCTTTATCTTCATCGGCGCCAGTCCACCGGTTGGCTGCATCCGTGCCCTAGCCTCTTGTTCCGCCCGCGCTCTCTGCGCCGCTTCCTCCTCTTCTGGTCTTGAATGGCTTCCAACAGGGAGAGGGGTGCCGTATGCCTGCGGGGCATTGGGAGTATTCGGGGATTGGTATTGCTGTTGCTGGGCTGGTTGAGAAGGTGCCGCTTGGACTCCGTACTGTTGCGGGGGGTAGGCGTTATAGCTGGTGTCTTCGAATGGGAAGGCCTCTTCGATCCGGAGATTGGAGCTAATCGACATTTTGTTCTTCTCTTCTAGAGAAGCATACTGGAGGTCGTTGAGCGTTGTGGGAGGGGGCAAGTTAGCCTGGTCGTCTGATTCCGAAAAGACAATGGTCTCAACGACGACAAAGTCATTCCAATCGATACGAGCGAACTCAATCTTCTTCTTTTCCTCCTCCTCCTCTTTCTTCGCCTTTTCAGCCTCCTGCCAGATCGCATACTCGGCCCTTTGTTTCGCACGCGCCAGCACGTGGTACTTGTCGTCAACGTTCAGCTTGAGTTCGGCGATGCGCTCTTGTTGTGCCTGGTTGCCTTGTCCGTTGACACCGCTTTCGCGCAAGAGGATGGAGTACTGATCGACCATGCTCTGGAAGAAGTTGTGGAAGGTGTGGTTGGGTATCAGGAACTGGAACTGCGGGTTGCTGGCCTCACGCTGGGAGAGCTGTGTCATGAATGGGCGGCCATTCTTTGCGACGAACAGGGCGGTTATTCGCACAATTTCCAAGTCTTTCTGGCTCATACGAGGCATACGGGCTGAGAATTGGAAGTCGGGCGGCTTGGGAGGGCCCTTTGGCTCTTCCTTGGCTGGGGCTGCGGCAGCCTCGCCGACGCGACCAGCGGCAACGGCGGTGCCGCGTCCGGCCTTGATTTCTGATTTTCGCCATTCGTAGTACGCGTTGTACGGATCGCTTGAGGTCATCAAGAAGCTGAATTTCGGGTTCTTTCCGTGGTTTTCGCGAATGCGCTGTTCGAGTCCGAGTCCACCACGCATAACATATCCGGCCGTTTTTTCGATCGCCTCGCGAATCTCGCCCGGTGGCGGAATGATAACTCCAGGCGGCGGCTTGATGTTGTCAAGTGAAGCCGCCGTTGCGGAAGAGTCGCCATTCGTAGTCGCGGCCATTGTGTCGTATAGATCGCCGATAATTCGGGAGACGGCGATGTGACTGTCGGTGTCGACTTTTGGGTTGGATAGGATGATGATGTTTTTCCAAAGAAAAAGATGGCTTTGCACCTTGTAGGGCGGGTTGACCAACTGTAATATGATTGGCCCGTGCGCGTCAAACTACCCACCCCGATTACACAGTAAGTCCTGGCCCAGGCCGCCCAGCGCCGGTCAGAGCCTTACTGTACAATTGTACTGTGACCGGGACAAGGCTGTTACCGGCTGAGGGGATCGTTTCGTGGATCGCGTCGCTGCTCATACAAAATACTGTATGAAGACATATCGCAGTGTAGATTACATATGTAGAGAGGGTTCAGTGAGATACATAGCGACTTTACTCTAAACCATACAGTATAAATGCCCTCAGAGTTGTAGGACTGTTCTTTTCTCTGGGTTTTTTTTCTGCACAAGCTGCCTTTCTCCTCACCCTGGATGCTACGTCTTGATCGCGCTAGCCCGGTGTTTGTGTTGCACATGTCACTGATTGTCCATCCCGTCCCAGTCTTCACTCTTCAATATTTTCTACTTACTGGACATGTTTAAACTTCCCGCCATCACGCTTCGTCTATGATGAGGAGAGATTGTGTAGTGGTTTGGGGGTAGCAATGGTGCACACGGCAGGCCAACCGCCGCTCACATGCGTCGGCGTAAGAGTATAAAAAGAAAAAGAAATGGTGGCATTGTTGGGAGCGCGGAACCGACCGTCAGACTGCAGTTCAAATTGGATCCAAGTGTTGGACCTGTTGGTGAGCTGTCCATGGCGCCCAGAAACTGGGGAGCTCGGCCTTGCGTGGGGCACCGTGTAAACGGCTAGCCAATGGCTTCGCTTGGTGGAGCTCAAATGAACTTCGACGCACGACGGGGGAGGGGTGCCAAGGCCCGGCGGGACAGGGGCTGATATTGAGGCCACTTAAGCTCCATCACTGACCCTGCCACCTTCCACTTCTCTTGGGCCGACTAGGCCACTGTCCACCTCAGCTTCAGGCACAGCCAGAGCCACGAGATTCCACGGGTCCATTCGCGAGCGTCACTTGCTCACTTTAGACCACATCCTAGGTTTGTGCCCCTTTCATACCTCTAAGCTACCCTTTTTTCCCTTTCCTCCACTTCCATTCTCCAGCTTCTCACTGCATCAACAACGGTCCAAGGCCAGGACGGATTTCATCAGGCCCGAGTCGTTTTGCACTCGTCTTCCCTTTCCTCTTTTCCATTCCTATTCTCTTGACTACCATTACTTACTCCTTCTTCCCCACGGCCAGTTTCCGATCGGCCCCGGAAAGTTCCCATTCCGTCTCGTCGGAACTACCCATGACACGGGCAGCCCTGTCCTAATGACAGTTTAACCTTCTTCGACTCTCGTTAATCTTTATTTTACGATCCCACCGATCAGTGACCTCCCTACGAGGTCCCCGAAACCTTCTACAAGTTCCATCTCGACCCGAAACCGACTGCTGTCCTCTCGATAGTTCCGTCAACATGGCTCGCTCCGGCAAGAAATCGCCGGCGSCGSCGCCGGCATAKGCCSSGGCMTATGCCCCGCCGCCCGCCTACGAAGCCGTGCCGACCTCCGCGGCCGTCTCCAAGAACAAGAACAACAAGAACAAGTCTGCCAAGGTCAAGGATGACTACTCGTCCGAGGGTGTTCAGGACAATGATCCGTTCTTGCTTCCCGGGTCCGACTTCACGCTCCTCACTATCATCACGATTTTGTCTGCCATTGTTCGCCTATTCCGCATTTACCAGCCTGACAGTGTCGTGTTTGACGAAGTCCAGTATGTAGCCACCCCATCGGGATATAATGTTGCTTTTGGCAGAAAACTGATTAAATGTCTGCAACAGCTTCGGCGGCTTCGCTTCCAAGTACATCAAGGGCAAGTTCTTCATGGACGTCCACCCGCCTCTCGCCAAGCTCATGATTACCCTTTTCGGCTGGCTCGCTGGGTTCGATGGTAGCTTTGACTTCAAGGAGATTGGAAAGGACTACATTGAGCCTGGCGTTCCTTATGTCGCCATGCGCATGTTCCCGGCTATCTGCGGTATCCTTTTGGCTCCTACTATGTTCCTCACACTCAAGGCAGCTGGATGCCGTAGCACCACTGCCTTCTTGGGGGCTGGTCTTATTATCTTCGGTACGTCTGATAGAAAGAAGAAAAATCTCACAGTTTACATGACTAACAAACCGGTTCTTTATAGAGAACGGCCTTCTTACCCAGGCCCGGCTTATCTTGCTTGACTCGCCCCTGATGATTGGAACCGCCCTTACGGCCCTCGGCTTCACTGCCTTCACCAACCAACAAGAGCTAGGACCCGCTAAGGCCTTTCAACCAAGCTGGTGGTTCTGGCTGGCCATCACCGGTCTTGGTTTGGGAATCACCGCTAGCATCAAGTGGGTTGGTTTGTTCACCATTGCGTGGGTTGGTAGCTTGACTTTGATTCAGCTGTGGGTTGTGCTTGGCGATTACAAGCACGTTTCCCCTCGCGCGTTCACCAAGCACTTCATTGCCCGCGCTTTCTGCCTCATTGTCATCCCTCTTACTTTCTACATGGCCATGTTCGGAATCCACTTCCTGTGCCTTACCAACCCTGGCGACGGTGACGGCTTCATGAGCTCCGAGTTCCAGTCGACTCTGAACTCGAAGGGCATGCAAGATGTCCCGGCCGACGTTCTTATGGGTAGCCGTGTTACCATCAGGCACGTCAACACCCAGGGAGGCTATCTGCATTCGCACCCCTTGATGTACCCCACTGGCTCAAAGCAGCAGCAGATTACTCTCTACCCCCACAAGGACGACAACAACGTCTGGCTCCTTGAGAACCAGACTCAGCCTCTCGGTATCGATGGTCAGCCCATCAACGGAACTAGCGCGTGGGACAACCTCCCCGAAACCCCCTATATTAAGGATGGCATGATTCTCCGTCTCTATCACCTGCCTACCCACCGTCGTCTTCATTCTCATGATGTTCGTCCCCCCGTTACTGAGGCCGACTGGCAGAACGAGGTGTCGGCTTATGGCTATGAGGGCTTCGATGGAGATGCCAACGACTTTTTCCGTGTCGAGATTGTCAAGAAGAAGTCTAAGAGCGGCGTTGCTCAGGAACGTCTTCGTACCATTGACACCAAGTTCAAGCTCGTGCACATCATGACGGGCTGTGTTCTCTTCTCCCACAAGGTTAAACTTCCTGATTGGGCCTCGGAGCAACAGGAAGTCACCTGCGCCAAGGGCGGTTCCCTTCCCAACAGTCTTTGGTATATCGAGTCCAACGACCATCCGCAGCTCGGAGCTGACGCCGAAAAGGTCAACTATCGCAACCCTGGCTTCTTCGGCAAGTTCTGGGAGCTTCAGAAGGTCATGTGGAAGACGAATGCCGGCCTTGTTGAGTCTCATGCCTGGGATTCTCGCCCCGAGGCTTGGCCTATCCTCCGCCGCGGTATCAACTTCTGGGGCAGGCAACACCGCCAAGTTTACTTGATGGGTAACCCCATCATCTGGTGGAGCGCTACTGCCGCTGTTGTTATATATGTTCTTTTCAAGGGCATCGCTGTTCTCCGCTGGCAGCGCAGCTGCAACGATTACGCTAATCCCATCTTCAAGCGGTTCGATTACGAGGTTGGAACCTCTGTTCTTGGATGGGCTCTTCACTATTTCCCCTTTTACCTTATGCAGCGTCAGCTCTTCCTGCATCATTACTTCCCTGCCTTGTACTTCGCCATCATTGCCTTCTGCCAAGTCTTTGACTTTGTGACAGCCAGGATCTCTCTCGTCAAGGACAAGGTTATTTTCAACAGACTCGGCGCCGTTTTGTTCCTTGCCTTGTCGATGGTCGTCTTCTGGTTGTTCTCTCCTCTTGCCTACGGTAACCCCTGGACCAAGGCTGAATGCAAGAGGGTCAAGCTTTTCAGCACTTGGGATTTCGACTGCAATACCTTCCTAGATAGCGTAAGTTCTATCTCCCATCAAACCATACCCCCAAGATATATGCCCGACAGAGGGTAGAGAAATGATAGCCGGAGCCACTGGGTGTTTCATCCCTTGGGCGGGCGAAGGCGCAATGGATAGCCTCAACTTTCAGTAAGACTTCGGGCAGGAAGCGACAACTTACCACACTCCAAAGATTTGGCTGAAACAGCAACGACATACCCTTGGATACTAACACTCCTCGCTTGATGATTAGTACGACAATTACTACGGCATTACCCCCACCAGCCAGAAGCCTTCCCAGACCCCAGTTCAGGGCACGCCTGAGAGGCCTGCTGTGGCTAACGCGCCTCCTCAGGCTCAGAAGCCTATTGCGAACCAGGAGCAACAAGCCGCCAAGCAGGAGCCTAGTGCCAACCCGGTGGGCCAGCGCGTCATCTCTCGGGAGGAGAAGGTTGAGTATCGCGATCAGGATGGTAACCTTCTCAACGAGGAGCAAGTCGAAGCGCTCAAGGGCAAGGTCGAGTTCAAGACCAAGTATGAGACAAGAACCCGCGTCATCGATGCAAATGGCAACGAAATTCAGCTTGGTGGAAGCGGCGCGCCTAAGGTTGTTCCGGCTCCCAAAGCTTCTCAGCCCGTTGCGCCCCCGCATCCGGATGTTCAGGGTACGTAAATCTACCGCCGTATGCTGAAACCTTGGATGTCAAAATGCTAACATTAATACTTCAGGCGTTGACCAGGAGACTCCTAATGTTCCTGTTGCCGAAGAGGTCGTTCCCGAAGCCCAGAAGAGCGTCGACGGTGAGAAGGAAGCCGAAGAGAAGGTCGCTAAGCCGGCCAGCGAGAGCAATGAAGCCACCGCTTTGCAGGATATCGAGCAGAGCGAGGACGTCAAGGCCGCTCAGGAGAAGATCCAGAAGATTGTCGAGCGTATCCAGAAAGTGGCCGACAATGTCGATAACCTGAAGAACAACGTCGCGGAGAAGGCTGGCGACAAGGTCGAGCAGGTCGAGGAGAAGGCCGAGCAGGTTATGGAAAAGGTGCAAGAGGTCGCTGAACCAGTCAAGGAGAAGGCTGAGGAGGCTGCCGAGAAGGTCGCTGAGAAGGTCGAGGAGGCGACTGAGCAGCCAAAGGAGAAGATTGAGAGCGTGGTTGACAACGCTAAGGAGAAGGTCGCGGAAAAGGCTGAACAGGTTCAGGAGAAGGTCGCTGAGAAGGTCGAACAGGTTCAGGAGAAGGCTCAAGAAGCTGGAGAAAAGGCCCAAGAGGTGGTCTTGGAGAAGGCCGAGGAGGTTGGAGAGAAGGCCCAAGAGAAGACCGAGGCGAAGGATGAGCTCTAGATCATTGCGGTGACTACTTGAAGCCATACGCATCTATCCGATCCCATCTTTCAACTATATTAAATCTATGTACAACAGACACCAGGGAAACTCGATCTTCTTTCATGAAGGACCAAAACGAAGGCATAGAGATGGTTGGTTTAGCCAGATAGAGAGGTGGGACTGAGGCAAGGGGCGAGAAAAAAAAAAGAGAGATCTAGAAAAACGGATGTGGGAGTAATGGGTAGCTGTATGGTTCACCTCCCTCCGCACACGCACACATAGCTTGACTTGCTACTGTTTCCTTACTGTCAATCAACGATGTACATCTACTCAGTTTACCAACATGTCTCATTGAAACTCTCTGACGGTTTAGCTCTTTTGTATCAGCCGCACCCGGCTTGCATCCGGACTCGAAGTCGGACTCGGAGTTTGACGTCCGGACCTCAGCCGCTTTGTTCGCAACGCCTCCGAAAAATACTCTTGGACCTTGTGTCTGAGACAACGGTCCCTGGAACCCGGACGGCGCCATGTGTAATCTCCGATTTTCGGGGTCACTGAGAAACATTAATGGAATCTTTGGCTGCTTTCGTCTGAATTCTTACTCCCTGAGACAATGGGGTTTACCCGTGGGTATGAAGTTGAGGTAGGTAGTTGTTGAAACTCTATATCAAGTCTGACTTGACTGTTGTGGTCTCGAGTATCGAGCAAAATGCCACCAGCTTCGTTGTCTTCTATCGATCCCCGCATTTTGAGCCATGAATGGAAACGCGTGGATTCTTGTTAACTGGCTTCCTCTTCCGCAATGGTGTTAACTTTCCTTGCCTTCCAACTTGGGTTTCGCCTTTTATCTATATGTCCTGTAACGTCAAACGAATTGAATCGGACGAATCGATGAGGGGATGGGTGTTGTACTGGGTCGTGGTAGCGCTATAAAGTAGCATGATCGATATCGTATCCGACTTGGGCCGCTGCCAAGTCGAGTCGTGATGGAACCTCGGGAAGCCAAGATCTCGGGCAGGATTCGTGTTGTAACTCGTGTTCAACTTATCAGATCATGACATGAAGCATTTGCGAATAACCCAAAGCTACTGCAATCGGAATTTTTGCCGGGGTGTGAGCCACTTACAGTATCTTGCTATCCCTCGGTACATGATATCTCCAGCGACTCCGAATCTCCACCGATTCACCAAGACAACAATGACGGATGATGGAGCTCGATTGTCGCGAGATATAACCGCCCAGCCGCCCAGGCAGGGTGGGATGGGGTGTTTGTTTTCCTTGTGCCTGAATGTGTGCAGCAACAGCGCGGCAACAACCTGGACGATGTGACCACAGACCAACTGAAAAGGCCCTGAAGATGTGACGAGTACCTCGTTGCAACTGCACCGCCTTGGAAGTTGAGCTATCCCGGTCGTTATGACGCCTTTGGATACCGTCGAAATCCAGGGGGAAAGGGGATCACTGGGATCACTGGGATCCCAAAACCGCGAAAATACCGTGACCCTGGCGAGCCTGGATGAAAGCGCAGATCCAAGGAAGTTATCGGGCGACGTGAGGAATTCCATGCCCAGCGAACGGATAAGCCGCCCGTCCAGGGAAACACAGTCCACTGATCAGGTTGCTCACTGCCCACTGCTGCATGTAACCAGGCTAGTCAGTGAGGCTTACTAGGTATGTTGTGCGTCTCATTTCCCCGCAACAGCGTAACGCAAGGGGATCAAGGACGGACAGCAAACTGCACCGCACTACGCTGCGATGCACTGCACGATAAACCGGCAGCAAAGGATCAAAGGGTCAGGTACAGCGGTCGTCTCGTTCGTTGGGTCCGAACATCGATTGACATGGCTGTGCGAGGTTGTTGGGAAAACAGCAAAGGGACTTTGTGTCCCTCGCCATTTACGGTTACGGGCGGGAGCTCGAGACGAGACCAGGCACCGCACGGCACTCTGTGATCGAGTGGATTTTGTCTGGACCCATCGCAGGTGCCGCCAGCGCCAGGGGAGGCCGAGATCCCCACCGGAAGCCCCCGGTCAGGATCTGGGAGCTGCTAACCCGTTCGGGCCATGATGGACTGGGCGAGATCCCCCGTTCAGGAGCTCCTGGCCACGAAAGATGGACACCGGGACGGAGCTGCGAGTCCAGGAGGACGGAAGAAAAAAAGTCAGAAGAAAAAAATGGAATAAAAAAAGCTGAGCTTTCAGCACCGACGCTTCAGTATTGGTAGCCTGACGCCATTCGCCCGTGGATAAACAGCGCATGCTGCAAGGAGCCCCAGGACCGACTTGGGAAACACGGAAGGCGCCAATGACAATTGTCTTGCAACAAACACAGTCACAAATTAACGACAATCGCTAGCCCGGCCATTACCTGGAAGTCGCAGAACACGGATCCGTACCTACTCCGTACTAGTACCGATACAGTCCGGTGGGTTCGAGATTGCAAAGTGGAAGCTGGCTGCAGCGCTGCAGTGCTGTTCTGCACCATAACGTTATCCACGCGCATATCCCCGACAACCTAACTTTCCACTTTCCACTTGGACTTGCACTTGGACTTTCGCCCCATCTGCTGCCACACTACATCATCCATCTTCTGTCATCTGTCGCTGCTCTCTCCTGAGCTGTCGTCCGTCCTTTTTCGCTCCATTCTCGCTCCTTGTCCTGTCCAGACCAACACCCGCAGCCGGACCCCAACTACCTATTCCAACTATAATTTTCGCTTCCATTCCGTCTTGCAGATTGCCATACTCGGCTTGCCATTAAGCGACTTTTTGTCTACCGAACGACGTTATACAAGCCCCCGACCGCACCAACCACTAGACACTCAATTTCCCGTACCGACTCCATTCAGTGCACCACGCGACTTCCCATCCTTGCGACACTCCCGTTTGCTTCGCATAGCTTCGCAGCATTCATCGACCGACGCAGGCCCGGTGCGCCCATTGCACGCAGCGATAGAGTCGGAAAGCATAACGCCGCCGCCTAGGCCCTTCCCTGTTGCTCCAGCTTCTCCTTTACAGGACCCGCCAGTCCCTGGTGTGGTCCTTACCAACACCGACAAGCTGGATTCGTAAGTCCCCCGGCCCTCTTCTAGACTTTCCATCCCGCTATGCCTGCGTGGAAACCCTCTCGTTACACCCTCAAGTTTGTCCACAGGCTCTTGGGTCGTACAGTGTCTCGTGCGCCGAACCGAATTGCCCGACCCGGGCGTCCATGGTCCCCCAAAGTTGGGGTACTAGTTTTGGGTAATCCCTCGTGGGATCCAGGAGCTACCACTCCTGATACACTCACTTGCCCTCGAGGCTCTCCTCGATGACATCCCCCCCTACAAGCTCTCACATGGCTGCCGTCTCCACCACTAACGGACTATGGCAAAGCTTTGTCACTGTGACGGGCTGGTCCTCGCACCAGATACCGATACCGGCCAACGGACGCCTCTCCAAAAGCCACACCCGATCTCTCTCCAGCATCCTCAGCCGAAACAGCGCCTCGAGGGCCTCGATTTCCGATGCACCACCCGAACTACCATCCGTAAGCGAGCCTGCCTCTGGCAATCTACCGCCGTCGACCCCGCGTCTCAGGCGACCTTTCTCCCCGCAGCCCATCGACGACGAGAATGAGTTGACGACCCTCCCCGATCCCCGAAGCCGAGCTATGAGCCCCGCAAGCGGAATTTCCATGACGAGTCATCATCATCCCGATCTCGACCAGGAGGTGGCCACCCTCAGCACGAAACTGATCAACGCAATCAACCACCAAACCACCTTGGATGATAACCTATCGCAAACCAAAATGGAGCTAGAGCAGGCACGCGACAAGATCAGGCAACTCGAAAGGACAGTGGAAGAGCAAAGGGAGATGCTTGCTGGTGATGTTTGGGTAAGGAGGAAAACGGTCGAGGCGGAAAAGACAACTCTGCTGGGAGTCATTGCCGAGGAGAAGCAGGCTCGTTTGGATGTGGAACAGCAAAAGAAGAAAATCGAACAGGAGTTGGAGAACCTAACAGCCGCCCTATTCGAGGAAGCCAACAAAATGGTTATTTCCGCCAAGGAAGAGGCCAGGATGGAGCAGGAGATACTGCAACGGAAGAACGACCAGCTCAGGGCACAACTCGTGGATACCGAGGGATTACTCAAGTCACAACAGGAGCAACTGGCCGAGCTAAAGCACCTCATGGAAGACATGAGCGCCGAGAAGGACGAGCAGATTCCTCCAACGGCGCCTTCTTCTCCAGGTTTCAGCAAGTTTGAGCTACAGAACGAGGAAGGCCTTTCCGATCGCTTACACCATGGCCATCACAACCGCCAACACAGCGTGGTCGAGCCCATGTCTCCTTCATATCCTACCAGCTTTACTCACCTCCTGAAGCCCGTACTTCGTACCGACCTAGCATCGTACAACGACTTCAAAGATCTCATCCGTACATCCAAGAGGCTCTCTGCCCAGCGCGTACCCACACCATCTACCGGCTCCGCACTCACGTCTCTCGGCCTGGGCTTAGGATCGGTAGGCGCTCATCTTGCGCTTGCTAATGCCTCCAGCACGTCTCTTTCGACCATTGCAACCACCCAATCGACCTTCTCCCAAAATCCCGCTACACCCGCATCGGCCGTTACCGCCAGCCCCGGCGCCGCTGCCATCCCTCTTCCGGCCTTGAAGGACACCAGGTTTTACAAGAGGACCCTAACCGAAGACATTGAACCAACACTACGACTCGATACCGCTCCAGGGCTTTCTTGGCTTGCCCGGAGGAGTGTCCTCACAGCTATGACTGACGGCTCGCTTGTAGTAGAGCCAGTTCCAGCCACAACAACAACAACTAGCAGGTTCGGCAGAGTCTCAAGGCCCGAGTTGAGCCCGTGCTCTCTCTGCGGGGAGTCCAGGCCAGAGGAGGAATTTCTTCGGAAACATCGATTCCGGATCAGCGAAACCGGTTCTGCGCAAACTGGATATGCGTTATGCAGGTATTGCCTGACCAGAGTCCGATCAACATGCGATTTCCTGGGATTCCTTCGCATAGTCAAGGACGGTCACTGGCGGGCGGATGACGAGGATGCAGAGAAGGCAGCATGGGCCGAAAGCGTACGGTTACGGGAGCAGATGTTTTGGAGCCGTATCGGAGGTGGTGTGCTCCCGATCACCCATTTCCAAACAAGCCATAGTCGGGCACCCAGTCGAGCCCCTAGTCTTCGCGGTGACAAGAGCCCCAGGACGAGTCTTGACGCTGACAAGGATGGAGTTGAGAAGGCTGCTGCTGGTGAAGTCGAACAACCCGCAGTATCCGTGGCGGAGGTGGCACAGGCGATCGAACAGGAGAGTTGGGAGACGGAAGTTCTCGAGGTGCCTGAGAAACCCACTTCCGATATTGCCCCGGAACCTGTCGACCAACCCGAGACCGTGGAGGAGAAAGAGGCGCCTGTAGAAGAGGTTGAGGTGCCTACTGCGATTACTGAAGCGCCTGAAGAGAAGGCCGAGATTATTGAACAGATGGTTGAGGCTCCTGCAGAGGACATCGAGGGACCTACCCAAGAGGCCAAGGTAGCTTTGTCGGAGCCCAAGACCCCCGCCAACAAGTTTGAATTCCTTGAAACGGAAAAGACTCAATCTCCGCCATTCACCGAAGATACCCCAACTCAGCCTATCGCCCCCAAGGTCGAACCAGCAACTGAGGAACCGAAGGAACCCTCTGTGACGATACCCGGAGCCTTCACAGCTTAAACGCTCAAAGCTTCTTCGATGATGAGGCGCAAAAGTGCGCTTCTTTTCTTGCTCTGATTATTACTTCTTTTTCTTCGCTTCTGTTTTTATTAAGCTGTTTTTGGTTCACACATTTTGGAAGGCGCAACATGAAAATATCGGGCGTTTTGGTCAGGCTAGTCGTATTTTTTCCTTGCTCTTTTTCATATCGAGCACAACTGTATGATATGATACCGAAGCCGCTTGGGGGCGGCGTTTTCCCTCTCATAACCCCCATCACACTTAAAGAGAAAACGGGGGATTTGGATTATACAAACCTGATAATGGGTGGGAGGGAAATTCTTAACTACCTACACAAAGATGAAGGGGATGAAAGGCTGGGAGGAAGGAGCTGCTTCCACACTTACGCCAGGAAGGAAAGAAGGATGGATATATACAAACTTAATCGGGTCTATTCAAAAGCCACACACGCTCGTTCCTCGCATGTACTTTCGCTTTTTCAATTTGTCGTCACTTATATTTAGCTTGGGTTTAGTAGGAATGAAGGGAGAGAGATGACGGTAGGAGAAGGTGGGCCATCCGGGGACTAGCTAGGCACATGTGGTGAAAAGAAAGTCGGAGGATCCGAGTGAACACACGCAGACCAGTCAGCTTTTGCATCATTTAGCATAATTCATAGGAACCGTCCCGGAATAAAAGGTTCCGGTTCAGCAATTGACAAAGGTTCTTCCATCCCCCATATTCATATAATGGATTTGACCTCTACCCAATACATACTATTTAGCTAGTGGTCGGATATCACCGCCTGACTACTTGCGGTCTTGCGGAAATTGTTCCGCTCACCGACTCAAAACAATACTCAACAAAAGAGGAAACGGACTAAAGGTCGAAAGTCTAATAAGCAAGTCCTATGCCCCTACGCACATACCCCTTTTCTCCATTCCCTCCCCTGTCACTCGCGGCGTCGCGTGGCCTATCTGCCCGCCATTTCCCCATACCGCTTTTTAGCTTTTTGCTTGGTGCTTCCGAATACTAGTCAGGTACGAACTAGTCTCGGCTCCACTTGACTTACTTTGGTTTCCTGGGCCAGTTGAAATTTACGTGCTGAACATTGGAAGCCGGGAGGACTTTGCATCTACGGCGTGTAAACACGTATATGAAGCAAGGAGGTCTTATGGATGTATCAAACTTTCGTAAAAATCGGCTATAGTATAGTACAGAAGCCGAGGATCTAGAACACGGGATGACAAGTCATCCGCAAAATGCATCGACGTAGATATCTAGATGGTAAAAGCTTCAAAGCAAGAGAAGCAAAAGGAATGTATAAAAGATGTGCCTTTTTCGATACATGCTTAAAAGTTGAGCCTGGCACGGGGAGAATGAATAAAAGCAAAACGAAACGAAAATGGCCTATATCAATGACATGCTCATTGGCATGGACGAGAAAGGTTCCTTTTCTCCCTCCGCTCAGCGATTACTCCCTTGTCGTCCCCTGCCTTTATTATCACCCGCTAACCTCCCTCCCTCCCTTCCTTCCTTCCTTCCTCCTCTCGTCCCATTACCTTACCCCCCTCCCTCTCACCACTACTCAACCAACATCAACCAAACCCCCTCTCAATCCTCTCAATCCTCCCATCCCTCCCCCTCCCCTCCTCCCATCCCAAAATCATACGGATTCCACTCCTGCCCCGGATAACTAGTAGCGCTCATCATCGGCACAGCATCTTCATCCTCCTTCCTCTTCGTCGTCCCCCCCACTCCAGCCGCCCCGTTGTTTTGATTCATGTAATCGTCATCCGAAAAAACAGGGATCTTCTCCTCTTGCTCGCGAAGAAGTTGTTTCCGCTTGGCTTCTTCGAAGATGGAGCGGTCGGTTAGGGGTTTGAGGATTCCTTTGGGATTGGGATTGGAGGGGTCGGGGTGGTTGTTGGAGATGAGGAAGCCGGAAGCTGTGGTGATGGCGCCGTTTTCGGTGGGTCGGGGTTGATGGAGTTGTGGTTTGCTCGGTTCAGGGCTTTGGGTGGGGGAAGGGTCGGGGGAGATTATGATGGGTTGTTGTTGCTGTGCCGGTGCCGGTGTCGGTGCTGGGACTGGTGCAGAGGCTTCTGGCTGGGGTTGAGGTTGGGATGATTGCTGCTGCGGCTGCTGTTGATCAACTACATCCTTCTTCGGGTAGGGGGACTGGGCGGTCTCGTCGACAGAGACGATCATGACGTCGGCGATATGGGGTTGCTGCTGCGGCTCATTATGCTCGAACTGGCCTGGAATAACTGGTTCCTCCTTCTCATGCTCCTCTAATCCGACAGCTTTTCTGTGGTCAGTTTCTCCGTTTTCAGCCGCCCCCTGATGAGCCGGAGCTAATTTTTTGACATCATCAATAACATCGTCGACAGGAGCCACGATGAAATGGCTGTATCCATGTTCGGGAGACTCCTCCCGTATATCACCTAAACCATCGACCTTCTTCCCGTTACCAGCGAAACCCTCGTTCTCAGTCTTCGGGAGCTCAGTCTCATTATCCTCCTCCACAGAATCGCGCCTCTGCACCAGGACCGGCGATTTAATCGACTGTCTCGGCGTCGCATCATAGATATTATTTTCCCCAACATGCCTATCCGGCGAACGATGCACATGGACCTCCTGAGCCTGCGCGCGGGTGAAGCTGACGGTGGTAGGCGGCGGGGTCATAGGCCCATGTTCATCCAGGAGCGGTTCCGGATTAACTGCCCTAGAGTCACTGTCCGTGGCGATTCCGTTCCAGTGATGATGGTCGTCATCACCCTTTTTGTCGAGATCCTTATCGTCGTCACCATCCTCGTCAATCCTCAAACCAAGAAGTCTCTGGGCTACATTAACTGGTTCCGGGCTGACGGTTCTGGAGTCCGGAGGAAGAGCCGCGGATCCAGAACGAGATGGTTGCTGCTGTCCTCCCTCGGGAATCTGCGTCACTCCGCTGTCGTTCGAGATGGGCGAAATCACGTTCATTGATGGCGATCCGTTGCTGGGCTGCAGTGACATTGCGCTGACTTGGCTGACTTGTCGTTGGGGGATGAGACCCGGGTTATGCTGTTGATGTTGATGTTGCTGCTGGAGTGGTTCGCTCACAGGAAGCGGCGGGTTCGGAACATTCGCGGCGTCCGGGTTCACTGGCGAGAATAGCGTGTTCGGGAGGGGATAGTTCGGCGGAGAGGGGGATGGCTGCGGTGGTTGCTGGAACTGCATCTGAGGCTGAGGAGAAACGTTGCTGGCCTGTCTCGCTGTTCCGATGAACGGCGGAGGAGTAGGTGAGATACTTGGAGGATGCTGCGCAGAGTGTTCACTGCCCGGCGGAGGAGAAGATGGGTGTACGGGAACGTGGAACACTTGTTGAGGTCCTCCATGAGATGTCGGTGGGGTGAAGAAAGGGGTGCCACCAGCAGAAGGAGGCGTAGCCATGGGCATGCTTCCCGGAGGTCCAGCCATGGGTACGCTTCCAGGAGGTCCAGGTGGCGGCATTGGGCCACCGGGGTGAGCGTACATAAAAGGCTGACCGGGAACAAACCCAGGAGGCAATATCTGCGGCATTCCGGGCATCCCTGGAGGAATCATCTGCCCTGGCATCGGCATGAAGTAACCTTGCGGCGGCTGGCCAGGAACGTTTATGAAGTACGGCATCGGCATGCCCATAGGCGAAGGGGTTTGTGCCATCCCTTGGTGCACAGGAAAATAACCAGCTGGAATGGGCACCTGGGCATACCGAGGCTCTTGACCTGGAGGCGCAGATGTCGCTGGGTTCTGGCCTTGACCTTGGGAAGGCTGACCTGGGCGTGGGGCTTGGCCTTGAGCAGCAAGCTGGGCTTGTTGTTGTTGAAACCTTTGAAACATCTGGGCATGCGCATGGGCTTGGGCTTGCGCCTGGAAAAACTGCTGCTGTGCAAAGGCTTGAGCTTGAGTTTGACCTGCCATCTGGGTGGGATGCAACGGCTGTCCCGGTACTGGTCTCTGCCCTTGAACTAAACGCTGTCCCTGCGCCAGAGGTTGTTGCCCCTGTTGGATCATCTGGGGCGCAGGTCTAGACTGATTGGGAGCGCTAGGAGCGGATGTAACAGGTGGACGGGTAGGCTGCTGCAATGACTGCTGCGCAGGTGGGCGCATGGCTAGATCCGCCTGTGCCGGTGGGCTAGGAGCTTTGGAGGGATCTTGCCTTTCATTTTGATACTGCAAATGCGGGCTCGGACGTCGTTCTCCCAGTCCCGGCCGTGACTCTTGCGGCTGTTGCTGCTGTTGCGGTTGTCCCGGCAGCTGGCTTTGAGGAGGCTGCAGACCTTGCGGTCGTTGAGGTTGCTGCATCTGAGCTTGGTTCGGCTGGAACTGTCCTTGGTTGGCTTGGGGCGACTGGGGCTGAGACCTTGGTTGGGCCTCTCCTTGCTTGGTATTGCCGCCCCGTTTCAAAGCACTCATGAACGACGATTTCCCTTTCTCCTGAGAGGTTGTTGGCGAGATCTGTTGCTTAGTGCCTCTGAAAAGCTTGGAAATAGTGCTCTGCTCCTTCTCTTTGGGCGGAGGGGCTGTAGTCATGACATTGCGAGGGGGGAAACCGGGGCTGAGTTGCGGAGGTCTTTGAGGTTTGTGTTGTTGTTGTTGTTGTTGTTGTTGTTGTTGTTGTTGTTGTTGTTGTGCGGGAAAGCCAGGCCCCATAGTTGCCGCGTGAGATAGCGACTGGCCAGGAGGGGGGATGCTTTGGTTGGGAGGCCCTTGACCAAGGCTCTGCGGGCCAGCTGGCATAGGTTGCGGTTGTTGCTGGCGAGCCGGTCCTTGGTTTTGCTGGTCTTGTGCACTCGGGCTTTCTTGATCCGCCCTCTGCATAGAGGTGGGAACATCGGGAAGAGACTTTCCGCCTTGAGATGCCAACGTGTGCTGAGAATCCGAAGGACGTTGAGTTCCCAAGCTTGACGGGAGTTGCGTGCTCGGTGGACACTGGGGTTGAGGAGGTTGAGTTGAGGAGACGGAAGCCCCTCTTTGGCGTTGTTGCTGTGGCACAAGACTAGGAGGGATCTGGGCTGAGACAACCCTGGACCCTACCGGCTTTCGCGCAGGCAACTGGTTTGGCTGATTACCGTTCATGCCGAGAGTATACATGTTGGGTAAGTTACTGCCTTGAGAGAACGTTCGGGCGTGACCTCCGTTCGTTGCCGCCGGAGGCGCCTGTCCGTTGGTGGCGGGAGGTGTATTTTGCTGGGGACGAGACTGATCTACCGCGGATTGAGTGTCTGAAAGTGCCGGAGAAGCAACCGGCGGGCTCACGGGACCAGTAGGGACCGCGTTTTGGCCATTAGGTTGACCCTGACGAATGTCGAGTTGCTGCTGATGCTGTTGTTGCGGCTGGCTTTGTGGACCTCCAGTTTGACCCTGCAACGAAGGCTGAGACTGCTGCATATTAATCTGGGGTCGTTGCTGTCCTGGTAGTTGCCCTTGCATTTGCATCTGCTGCAGTTGATGCATCCCTGGATGTCCTTGTTGCATGAACTGCTGATGTTGTGGAGGAAGCTGACCAGGGAAGATCACCAACTTTCCATCAGGACCAACTGGGAACTGTTGACGATACTGCTGTTGGAGAAACTGCCCTTGTCCAGGGGGTGGCATCGCCATTTGTCCTCGTCCCATACCTTGTAGCGTCTGCCTGGGGTCCATGAGCGGCTGGCCAGCCCCGGTACCTGGCACTGGCTTTGCGTCCTTGTTCTTAAACATGCCAAATATTCCACCAGAGGGTTTCCTAGCCTTTTCATTTTCGGCAATAGAGGCAAGAGACTGATGTTGCTGAGGGGGGACCTGGCCCGAAGTCTTTGGCCGCAAAGGAGACATGGGGTTGGCACCACTCATAGCAACGGGTTGTTGTACCTGATGCTGACCTTGAGCTTGACCTTGCGTTGTAGGCCTAGCTGATTGGGCGCTTCCAGACGGTCGGGAAACATCCTGCTGCGATGACCGACTGAACATGCCCTTCAGGCCCATTCGCCTCTTCTGTGGCTGTTGCTGCTGGTGCTGAGGAGGGGTCGACTGCAATCCGCCATTCACGGGCGTGGTGCTGCCATGAGCAATGATGCTCTCCTTACTTTGAGGAGCCTCCGTTGCGGCTCCAGCACCTAGCGCACTGAACATTTGAGCGCGTCTCTGCTGCTGTCCTCCTGTTTCGTCCGTCATGACACTGGTATCGGAAACTGCGTCACTTGTGACCGGAGTACCTGCCCCAACCCTGTTGCGGAGGCTCGAGAAGATACCCGAGTTTCGCCTTGCCCTGTTCCCATCAGCAGCTGGGATCGGACCTGGTGCCGGTAGGTCATCAATGTCCGTATTTGTCTGTGACAACGACTTCCCGCGCGGACGCTGCTCGATGAGATCCCCGGGGCTCGTCTGACCATTTGGTTGCGGAGCTTGGCCGTACTGGTCCGTCTTCTGGTCTACCGGCTGGATTTGTGGTTGCTGCTCTGTGTCTGGCGCCCTCTGGCTCCGCGGCGATGCCGGAACGCCCGTCTCCTTATCAAAACCATAGAAGGGTTGCTGTGACGCATTACTAGACGAGTGTCGATGACGATTCGTAGGCTGAAGTGGCTCCGACAGATGAGACTCCTGCAAGTTCCAGTTTCCTTGCGGGAACCTTCCTGCCAAGTGAGGAGGAGGCATCATGACGGGCTGGCCGTTGGCTGGCGTGAACTGTGGAGCCACGGGCGGAGCTCCGCCGTTCATGACAGGGAGGGGAGCCCCGGGTGCTCCCGCCGGGGCCGATCCGGGTTGCTCCTGGGCGTTGCCTGGTGGACCGGGTTGACCTGGCTGGGTGTGGACCGGCGATTGACCAGGCACGGATCCAGCACCAGGAGGTGATGGGAAACCATTGGGCAATGGTTGTCCTTGAATTTGCATTTGACCCTGCGCCAGACCCTGCGCCGGACCTTGTGTTGGGTGATACATATTTTGGGTCGTGAACTGGCCGTGCGGTGGTACAACACCGGCAGTCTGGTTCGTAGCCATGGGTATGGTTTCAGACACAGTTTGCGGGGTTGTGACAACGGTTTGTTGTTCACCTTGCTGCCCTTGTTGATACTGGGTTGAGTTTCGCGGGGTAGCGTCGGCGTCACTGTATGTGCTATTGTTGTCGCCGGCAGAACCTTCGACCTGGAAGGGTCTCAGTAGAGATGAAAAGGTGGATGCGCGAGAAATCGGAGGCAGCCCTATAAAAGACGGATGTCTATTCGGCGCATTGGCACCATCAGGCTGTGGCTGCGGCTGAGACGTTGAATGCGACTGGAAATGCGACTGCGGGGCGTTGCCCTGTAGCTGCTGCTGTTGCTGCTGATGTTGTGGTTGATGTGGGTGGAAGTAGACCTGCTGCGATTGGTTTCCAGCCGAATGCGTATAGTATTGGCCGTTATGCGCGGCTTGCGCGTGAGCTGCCATGTGAGAGGTGAGGCCGACGATATGTCGCGTGGAGGTGGTGACGGCAAAGCGACTTCTTGGTCAGTAGCAATGTCAGCAAGGCTCTCCTGGCTATGGACGAGCACAAACAGCGGTGGAGTCCGAGTGAGGGTTCGCTGTGAGACGACAACGCAGGACGTGTCACTGTCACTATCGTCTTACTTCTCGATGTTCAGACTATCACCAGTATTTGCATCCACGTCTTTCTCCCGCAATTGCTTCTCGGGCGTTCCCCCCAGCACGCGGTTTCCACACTCGATTCGTTCCCGGTCGACGGTACCAGCAGCCGAGGAGCTTGGACCTAGAGATGATAATTTCGGTGGAGCTGCACTCGCGCGGGGAGTAGCTTTGTTTTGGATGGACAAACCCAAGCTTTGAATTTGAGATGAGGCTATGGTGAGAGAAGTAGAAGGATCGTGTTGTTTGTCGGTTGATCTGGTGTCAATGCGACTCATACGGTGTGGGTGTATGTAGTCTTGAGAGGGTTTCCGATACAGGCGACACCAGCTCAGGTTGGCTGTAACGGCGGCTAGCAATCGACCCTTGGAATCCGTCAAGGTTCGTGTCTCTAGGATTGTGTTTGTGTTGACTGTTATGTGTCTTCAACAGAGACCCAGCAAGGTGAGAGAGGGACGTATGTAGAAGCGGAGAGAGAATTGCGCGTCAAGGTCAGGAACTGCTGAGGCGGGAAAGGTGAGAGACAAGTCACAAGGCAGACGCGGTCCGGCCTGAAGATTTCTGGAGACGCTGCTGCAGGTGCTGAAATTGCGGGAGCCGGGCCTCCTGGTCAAAGTCCACCCCAGCGTCTCTTTCGGACAGGGGTCCGGGAACTGAAGCACCAACACGCCGTGCATGCCTGTTAGGGTCGACAGGGGCCTGAAGGATTCGCCAGGCTTGCTGGGCTGAGATGGGCGCTTCATCCCTTCGGTCCAGCGATATGTTCATGGCGGAGGAGATCCCCATGGCCTTCTACGGTCACCTTCCGCTATGGCTCCCTTTGGAGGTACTTGAAGAGTCCCATGGCCTCGTAATTGTAGTGATGATACAGCATCCGCTACAATTTCAGGCGGTGAAGATTGGGCATCCCAAGTAAACATCGTAGGTAGTTAGCGAGCTGATGACAGGATCAGAAGAGGGACCATAAGCCAGACAAGCCAGGGTCATAGCCGAAGCGGGCAGGCAGTGTGTGACAATCGAAGTGATAGGAACGTGGTCTAAGGAAGTTGGGAACACACGCTGGGCCACGGGCCACCATGCTGGGCTGCGGGAAACCTGCCAGTCTCGGCCCTACAAATCGACAGTGTGGAGAAGCAAACGGCAGCCAACAATGGCGGGACAGGCGAGAGTCAGTGCCGCCGCCAAGCAGATCTCTGGAATCTGGAGAAATGGATTCTGTGGACGCTGGGGATGCATTGTGCGACTGGAATGCGGCACGCCATGCTTCTCATCGTTTCGTGCCGACGATATGGAAGAATGGAAGAGGAATGGAAGTCGACCGCCGGGGCTATGGAAGACCGTATCAACCTGGAGGTGAGTACCCGTGACATCTGAGGATATAAGGCATGTAGTGGCTGGCCGGCTGGCTCATCAAGGCGAACAACTTCCTTAACTATAACTTTGTAAATTGTCACCAAGTTTGACATCCAATTTCTCCATGGCAACCCAAGCTTTCTGCCAGCACTATCTCCCTTCACACATGATCCTTGTTGTCAACAAAGCAGCCTCAACATCCCCATGGAAATCCACGTTACAAATCAAACCGTCCAAATATGATAATACATCGCAGTAGGCCAAATAAAAATTCGGAATCAACCGCGTGGTAGAAATGGCAAACCGTTACGTGTCAGATGTACAGAATGTCTGTGGCCAGGTTTGCGAGCTCTGTCAGATCCACAACCCAGTAGGCCATGCCCAATCGAAAAGAGTTCATTAGATGGGAGAACAGTCCCGGTAATGCTAAAAGCCAAATCAAGACTAAATCGAAGCAGAACCACGTGCCGACGAAGATGAGACGGACACCTAGAAAAATACCTTATCGCCAGTTCCCCTCAACTTGCTCTTTCCTTTGCTGAGCAGACCCTTTCCAGCCTTACCAGCTGCGAAAAGGAGTTCTTTGCCTTTGGTCCCAACCTGCTGGCTAGAATGTGCAAAGCCCGAGTGCCCATGGGGCAACGATGGTGGCATTGGCATGTTGGTTCCTGGCCGCCCGCCCTGCTGAAAGTAACCCGGACTGAGTGCCAGAGCCTCGCCACTTTGCTGCACATCCATTGGCGTAAAAGGTATCGTCAACGAGTCTTTGAAGGACGACGTAGCGTTCGAGTGTTCGGGATACTTGGATTTCATAGCCAAGAGCCACTCTTCCAATCCCGTGTCGATAGCAGCAAATTGCAGTCGGGTTTCGTTGTAGTGCTTGAGTCGATCCGATGATGAAGGCATATCCATGATTTGCCGAAACGATATGATATTGACCGGGCCTTTTGGTCCCGATGAGCCGGGGCGACTGGAAGCCTTCTCCCCAAAGGCTGGATGCTGCTCTGAAGGTTGAACAAGAATCTTATCTTGACCCAAGGAGAGAGCCCAACGGCGGGATTCAGCATCCTCATCTGAGCCAGCAGACATGGGAGAAGCCGGCTCCATCATTGACCGTGATGGAAGCGTGCTGACTTCTGATACGTCATGAGACATCCCACCCGATGCTGCCTGAGCCGGCTTACTTGCAGTTTCGGTCGAAATAGAAAGGGGTTCGTTGGTATTCGACAGCGTGAGCGCCATTGTTTCTCCGATCTTTTCCGCAGCCGGCGTCGTCGGAGTGAAGGAAACACCATCAGGGCCAGAGCTCCGGGATTTTTGCTCTACATGGTAGGTAGAATCCACTTCAGGAGCGTTTGAGGCGTCCTGCTCGGAGGGTCCTTCCCAGGAAAAGCGACGCCGCAACTCAGGGGCCCCGGCCGAGTCCCCAGTCGCATCTTGCTTGGAGACCGAAGTAGCGGCACCAGATCCAGAACTTGTAGAGGTAGCGACGGAGAGAGGCGCTATAACAACACTCTTTGACGTGCCAGCCGCCACGGGTGTAGGTGTATCTGTTGCAGACGGTTTCGTGGTAGCCCCCGGTTTGGTTTGACTTTGGTTGTCCTCGCTCGCAGCAAAATAGTCACCGTAGACATCTCCAAAATAGCTGCTCTCTCGGGTAGCATCTGCAACTGGATGGTTTGGTGTTGTCGATGACCGGGCAATATCCAGGAAGCTGCCAGATAGCTCAGGGTCACCCAAAAACTTGGTTATTTCATCCCTGAGCAGGTCACTTTCTTTGAGTGGGGAATCGCCGGGCGTATTCAAGGTCGAGCCACCACCCATGTTTGGCGAAGGTAGCACGTGCAGTGGCTCGGCAGACTTGCTCCCTAGCAAGCCACGGTTAAAGTTTAACGGTGCAGTCGGAGTGATGTCGCGATGTTTTGAAGGTTCCATTGTCGGCGCAAGACTTGCGTGACTGTCTTTATCTGAGGTGGGTGTTGCCTGAGCAGCTTCCCCATCAGATGTCGAATGCGAGGATTCGATAGCTGCTTCACTCGTTTCGCTTGGGCCGTGCTGCTGAGATTGATCGCCGTTTGACGAACGTTCAGCATCAGCATGGGATCTGGCGACGAGTGATGAACTTGGAGGCTGGGGAAAGTTGCTCGTCATGTTCGAAAAAGTATCGTTACAAGCCGGCGGGGGAGTTTCTCCTGGCGTGGATAATGTTTCGGTTACCCAACCACCCGGAAGGCGCGGGCGGACAGGCTGTTTGTCCATATTAGATGAAATCGTTTCCTGTGGCGTTTCCATCGTAGATGGCAGTTGTTGAGGAGCGTTGGCGACTGCATGGAATTCATTAGCATCGTCTTGGTTGTACTGCAGCCCAACAGACTCGTTAGGCGGTGATTCAGAGCGAATGGCTTTCTGTGCGAACTGCGGTGTTGCATCAGACACCGCCGCACTCACGATAGAAGGTGGTGGCGCTTGTGCGGTAGACGCAGGTTCAGCGACTGGCAATGAGGTAGGCGCCACAATGAGATTTGCCGGTGTAACGATGCCGTTTTCTGAGTTACCACCTTTTTCGACAGGTTCGTCTGCCGAGATCCTTTCTGGTTCAGGAGCCTTTGCTGGGCTGGAGGGGTTCGAGGTGTCTGGAATGGAAGCCAATTGAGGCGCTAGAACCGAAAACCGAGTAGAAAACAAATCTTCTCCGAACCCAGACAAGCGTGTAAGATCTGGCAGTTTGGGACTTGTCGAGAAGCGCCGTACCTTGTCTTCTTCTTCCCCAAAAGCGGCAGGTTGGACACCTGAGTCCTTCGATGCAGATCCGGCGAGCAATCCTTCAGCCCCATACTCGCTGTTTCGCTCCATCACTGGAGCCAGACTCGGCCTCCGACCCCACGAATTATCACCACCTTCATTGCCTGCTGCACTACCTCGACGCTCCTGGTGACTCGGTCCCGGGTTTAGGCCCGCAGTGTGAGCCCCGTTACCCGGCTGTCCCTGGTTTGCGGATCCCGAAGATTGCAGCCCCGTGTTGTTGTCCTCGCCCATTCGTCGATATATATCAGTAGGTCGGGGAAGAGGCAGCGGCTTGTTAGGCGATACCGGGGACCTGGCGTTGGGGGAGGCTGATCGTGCGTCTGACCACGGTTTTTGCGCTGGGACGGCCCAAGTGGTAGACCTGGGTTGGCGGGTCGGGTCAGTCATGTCCGGGATCTCGCGAGGACCCATACTGCTTTTGCGCGGGGGAAACTGCGTGGAGGCCGGGCCGACATTCTGGGGCATTGTAGCCACGCGCATCATGGACGGAAGAACCTGTTTACCTCCAACCACGGGTGAACTAGTCTGAGGCGCATCGAATTGAGGCTGTCCAAAGGTGCCTGCTCTCTCCAGGGCATTCGATGTCGCTGGCGTGGAAGAAGCTGCTACCATCTGAGCGATACGTCCCGAGGGAGTAGCTGGCGGTTGCTGAGTTTGTAGGTGCAATGCTGGTGTATATGGCTTGTACTGCTTAACGGGCTGCCGAGGGGCGGATGGAGGTTCGTCGTCAACATCGTCATATTCCTCGCTTCCCCAATCATCGCCGTCGTAGTTCTGTGGCTTGAAGTTGGCCCATTTTTTCGTCTTTGAGCGGTTGACGTTGATTTGGTATTTGTTGTTCGAATTCGGAGCGCCGGAGTTTCTGTGTGTGGTGTCGGATGGGCCTTTAGCAACTGCGGGCTGAGAAGCGACCTGCTCGGGCATCATGGAAAGGGGGAAGCTAGGAGCAGGGCAACTAACAGTGGGTTGTTGTTTGTCGGGAAGATGTTCCCGTATGTCCCGTCCATGGCATTGGCTGTTGCTCTTTATAACGATGAGCGTCGCTGTGGCATGCGCCGATATGTACAAGCAGGTGTCGGGGTAGCGCTATCGAGTCGGATGGAAGATATAGGACGGAAACCGAGCGTCAGGCGATTCAAGGTAAAAGTAGCCTCCTGCAGCCTGGCGTATCCCGTAATGTCTTGCGGGCCGGATCCTCGAAAATCCGAAACGTAGTTACGAAGGTATGTATCCGTTGGCGTCGAAGGTGTCTGCAGCCTATCTGGTGTGAAAGGKCGAGGAAGGTAGAGGCAAGGTAGATGCCGAAGATTAGGTCGGTGGTGGTGGACGGTGGTGGATGGTTGGTCGGTTGGCCGGCCGATTAATTAGTTGAAAGTAGCGCAATAGATTGATAACCAGAGGGGGAAATGGATGCGCACATGCTTGATGAACTGTCGCAAAAGAAAAGTTGAGGGTGGGAAACGGTTGGATTCGAAGATGGAGAATTAGAAGGGAGATTGAAATCGCGATTCCAAGTTCAAGTGGGATCAGAAGAAGACGGACATGAAAATGTTGAAGACGTGTGCTGAATGGCAGTTGACCAGATGACATCCATTCATTCATTCCCCTGCTCTTTCCCGTTGTTGAAGATTGTGGTCCGGGACCGCGGCAGGGATCAGCAGCCCAGCATTGGAACGTCAGGCGGACGTGGGGCGAGCTTTAATGAGACGGGCTGTTAGTCTCTCCACAATATGCACTAACTGAATGCCACCGGACTTACCCGCAGTTGCAGTTAAGAAACGCCTGTGATTCTACCTTACTTTTCCTAGCACGGAATCCCGCTTCGTACAGTCCAAGCTGGAGCTCAGCTTCCTTTCTCTCCCCAGGAACGGCGCAAAGTAGATGTTCGAGATGGTGAAACTCCCGTTCAAAGGCAATAACAAAGGCTCTAGAAATGATACCTTGAATTTCATGTCGCATCTTTTGCTTATCTGCTTGATCCTGGACCGATACGATCCTGGATACACAAGATGTTCGTTGTTTTGCTTTCAGACTTTCCACGTGCAGTCCGAATACCAGTACTATAAATTCCTCTCGAGTCCGGTATGAACACGCGAAGCGGCTATGAAACGAACCACCAACATTCTTCTTCTTCCACCCATCTGTCATTGGCAGATGTGTTGCCTCTATCATTCAACAATCTGATTGTATTTCCGAATATCCAACATACGTACTGTGGTCGCGGCCGACGAGAGCCTCACTCGATGCCAATGGCGTATCACCCTTGCTGACACTGACAGCAATGACAGGCCTCTGTTTTTTGGTACCGCTCCAAGCGCCTGTCGTTCACTCATACCCCCCTGGTCCATGGGATTCAGTGGATCAAGAATGCAGCGGCCCAGAAACAGAGGCCATTCAAGCGTCTTCCCATTCCGGTAGACCACATCATCGTAAACATGTTGACATGGTCATATCACAAAGCTCGGATAACCAGAAATGCTCCTCCCATTCTTGGGCTTTGGGACCTGAGTCTGGGGCAACCATACTACTCCCAAAGAGTGGCAAAGAAGACAACTGAAGGGAGAGTTTGCAGTGCCGAGGCGTTGACTTCAAGAATGTTGTTTCTTTAAAAAGACTGGGCTGTTGTCCAATCAAATGTAGATGAGTGCCAATGCTTAAACACAGTGTCTTGGTCAATCAGCTTTAAGTTTTTGCACGGTGAACTTTTCCTGTTGAACTGCAGGGGCCGAGCCACACAGCGTCACGGGCACTCCTGAAATCAAGTAACCACGTTTTCCCTTCATCGAACTCCCGTCGCTGATGACAACAACGGAGGAAATTCAGTTGTTCAACCTCGACGACAACCACACCAACCAATTTGACTCGACGACAACGACGACGACGACGACGACGACGACAACGACCATATCGACGCCACTCATTCATACGCCCGCGCGAGTTCTTCTTGTAGCGCTTTTCATAAACACGACCTTTTAATTAACACACCCGACGAGCCGCCGACCTCCTCGCCAGCCGCGAATTAGCCTCGCTCGCATCCCCCGTGTCCGCCCATTTCCACTTTGCCAATCCATAATCTCCTCCGCACACTTCCAGCCTACGAGTCGCATCCGCCCCCGGTCGCGATTGACGAAGTTGACGACGTCTCAATTCCTGACTTCCTTACGAACACCACCGACGCTTTATCGATAACGACCTAACCGCGTGCCAGTCGCTTAGGGGTACACGCGCCCCTCTACGGCCCATTCCCTAAGATTTGCTTTTGGAAACGGACGGATCACCGCCTTATCATATACCAACACACCTTTAATCATGGCTGTCTTTGCTATCAACGACCGAACGGAAGAGTTCCGACAGATTGTTGCGGCTGCCCAGCGTCGGCAGGCCGCAAAGCCAGGAAAGCAGCGACTTCTCGACACCGCTCAACAACATGCTGCCAACAGCGATGCGCAGCCAAGAAGGTCCGAATTTGCGAGGGGGGCTGCAGAGATCGGAAGGGGTATCTCTGCGACAATGGCAAAGCTGGAAAAGCTAGCACAACTGGCCAAGAAGAAGACTCTTTTCGATGACAGGCCGGTTGAGATTAACGAGGTAAGCTTAGTTATGCGCTTGGTCTCTGCGCCTCAACGCCATGTCCAGCTGGCTAACTGTCATGCTAGTTGACTTTCGTCATCAAACAAGACCTGTCTTCGTTGAACGAGAAGATCAGGAACTTGCAAGATCTCTCTAGGCGTCTCCATCCGAAGCCCGACCAAGAAGGGGAGAACAACAAGAACATTCTCCTGCTCCTCCAGGGCAAGCTGGGAGATGTTGGTGCCAATTTCAAGGACGTGCTCGAGATCAGAACCAAGAACATCCAGGCGTCGAGGTCGAGGACCGAGAACTTCGTTTCGTCAGTAGGCCAGCACGCGCATGCCTCCCTACAACAGTCTGCGTCGCCTCTATACGGCACCCCAAGCAGGGGGACGCCAGCACCAGGGCAGCAAGATCTGATCTCCCTGAACCCGATGGGAGACCAGCAGATGCAGCTTCAGATGTTGGAGGAGGGCCAAAATACCTACGTCCAGCAACGAGGGCAAGCGATTGAGGCCATTGAGTCGACTATCAACGAGTTGGGTTCCATTTTCGGGCAGCTCGCGGCCATGGTCAGCGAACAATCTGAGATGATTCAAAGAATTGATGCCAACACGTAAGTTACCCATTCACTGCTCGCTCTGACAGACCAACACAGTTCTAACACACGATGCAGAGAGGACGTGGTAGAAAATGTCGAAGGCGCGCAAAAAGAACTGCTCAAATATTGGAGCCGTGTTTCAAGTAATAGATGGCTATTAGCCAAGATGTTTGGTGTTCTGGTAAGCAACTTATCCTGTCCTGTTACGTATGTCTTGCATAAAACTCTAACGCTGTGCGACTCGTAGATGATTTTCTTCCTTCTCTGGGTGCTAATTGCCGGGTAGACGGCAGTTCCGGCGTCGTTTCTGTAATACTATACTTCTTCTTTATAATGCATGCAGAGGCGTCTCTTGTAGACTTTATGCATTAATTATACTATTTCTCTTCCTCAGTAAGATGCGGTTCTCTTTGCATGCGCTCTTCCGTGTCCTTTCCTTGTTTCACAACTTGAACTCCTGCAAGGCTAGAAGATAGAGGCCTCAACACATCGTCTCCCACGGCTGAGTCTGTGAAAGGTGGGTGGGGGCACCTGATCATTTATACCTACGCTGAGGAAGCTAGACTTCAGCGTAGGGATCAGGACTGGACGGGAAGTTCACTCTCGGTTCATTAACGGACATCTCTCTGGTCAACGGAGCTTAACCGACGGAAATCGGTTATGCTAAATGCCACCAATAAGAGCAGCAATTCAGACCAAGCATTCCACTTCTCCGGTTTCTGGAACTGCAATTAGTTCGAACAGCTTCGATACCTTGGAAAGCTTTCCCCTTGAGCCCCGGAAAAGGCTAGGGGACACGACGGGATCCACTCACCGTTACCACTAAACTGTGGGGGTGGGGATGGCTAGGTAAACACCAAGCAAGGTCTCACTACGACAGAGGGGCAGTCGTTCCGCCGAGGCCATTGTAGCGGGGTAAGGTGAGAGAGACTGCTGTCCCTTCCATCTTGACGATAAATGTTGTTGGGGCTTCCATCAGCAAGGTCGTCGATAACCCCGTCCAAGATGTTCTCCGATATCCTGATGAAAACGCCGAGCTCCATTGTGTTTGGACTAAACATGGAAGGATAGAAGTCCCGAGTGCCGGGTTTCTGAACGCCTCAAACTCCAGTTGACGATGTTCAAGTCACACAATGGTGTGTCGATGTCATTACCCTCACCCATTTTGTCCATGAAGGATTACGATCGGAATCTAGGATCTGGAAATCACCTAGGCAGGCAACAGGCAACATGAAGGAAACGAACGAATGTGGATAAGGTAGCTTCCCCGAAGACGAATATCCCGAAACGGATGGTACCACAGCTACCCCCCTCATTCTGTAACACCGATTACCATTTAGCCGAATGTCCAATGCGGTTCTCAAATCCTGGACAACTTTGACCTCGAGCGTAACTTCTTATATTTGCCAGTCGTCTCTGATCGTCCCCTCTTTTACTCCCAATCTTGGCATCATAACTGCCAGAGAAGTCCCAACTAAACCTGGCTTCTCTGTGTAGAAGTAGACGTTTCTTGTCCTCTTTGCTCCCCGTACTCCTTCGTCGAAGCTTGACAGCAGCAGCACCGAGCTCTTTCGTGGTTAGCTACAAGAAAAGAGAACTCACCACCACCACTACAATGGCCACCAAAACCTTCAAGCTCAACACCGGAGCTGATATCCCTGCGCTGGGACTTGGTAAGTTTCCTCTCTTTCCCATCAGACCTCAGAACACCAGGCCAGCTCCCTTTTCCCTTTCCCTTACACAATACCGAAACCACCCAATCCCCCAACCACACCTTCAATTAACCCCTCAAAACAGGCACCTGGCAAGGCGAATCCACCCTAGTAAAAGACGCCGTCGTCGCCGCCCTCAAAGCCGGCTACCGCCTCATTGACACGGCCTACTGCTACGGCAACGAGGAGCATGTCGGCGCGGGCCTGAAAGAGGCCTTTGACCAGGGCATCGTCAAGCGCGAGGACGTGTTTGTTGTAACGAAGCTGTGGGCGACGTATACGAGCCGGGCGGAGGTGGGGTTGGAGAAGAGTTTGAGGAATTTGGGGTTGGATTATGTTGATTTGTTTTTGGTGGTATGTTTTCTTTTTCTCTCCTCATCGATGCGTTGCTTGGGGGTTGGAGGGGTTGTGTTATGGTGGGGGGTGGAGTTTGGGAAGAGAAGTATGTTGAGGAAGGTGCTAACGAGTGGTGATTTGGGTTATGACAGCATTGGCCACTTTTGATGAACCCTGAAGGTGAGTAAAATCAGAAGTTGGTATGGCAAAGTGGTTAGTTGGATGGATGGCTGACAAACGGGAACAAAAACAGGCAACGATGACAGATTCCCCAAGCTTCCCAACGGCGAGCGCGACATCCTCCGCGACTACAGCCACATCCAGATCTGGAAGAACATGGAGAAGCTGGTAGAGTCGGGCAAGACCAAGGCCATTGGTGTTTCCAACGTATGTACCTACTTTCATTCATACAAACCCTACCCAGCCCTTTTCCATCCCCTTTTTCACTACCTCTGATTAAATGATGGCGGCCGTTAACCTAACCCATAACAAAAACAGTACAGCAAGCGTTACCTCGAAGAACTTCTCCCCCACGCCACCATCGTCCCAGCCGTCAACCAAATCGAGAACCACCCGCAACTGCCCCAGCAGGAGATTGTCGACTTTTGCAAGGAGAAGGGCATCCACATCATGGCCTATTCGCCGTTCGGCAGCACCGGTAGCCCCGTGACCAGCGCCGAGCCGGTGGTCAAGATTGCTGAGAAGCATGGCGTTAAGCCGACTACTGTTTTGTTGAGTTATCACCGTACGTTTACCCCTATTATTATCCTGGGTTCAGAAAGTGTGATGTTGCTTGGGAAATACACACGGAGCGAACAAAAGTGCTGACAAGACTTACTACAAAATCACAGTTTACCGTGGAAGCACCGTCTTGCCCAAGTCGACGAACCCGGAGCGCATCGAGGCTAATGCCAAGTTGATCGAGTTGGATGCCGAGGATCAGAAACTTCTGAATGATTATTCGGAGGGGTTGGTTAAGGAGGGTAATGTGCAGCGTTATGTGTATCCGCCTTTCGGGGTTGATTTTGGGTTCCCGGATAAGTCGTAGGTGGCGTTCAGGGAAGACTTGTTGAAGAGGTAGATTTTTGAAACAGATCAAACAAAAGATGACGAATAACATGTGACGGATATCACGAGGCATGTCTTGTGCTATTGACCATGTCTACTATGTTTACTATGTCTACTATGTCTACTACGTCTCTAGGAACCGTAACTTAAACCAATCTCTTTGATCGTGTCTTCATTCATTTTATCCAAACCATATCTCTCTTTCCTCTACCCATTTTCACTGCATCAAAGAACTTCTACATATCAACCATAACTTTCAACACCAGATTCCCCTCATCGTCCTTCACCCTAGCCGCCATGTCAAATGCCTTGGGGATACTTTCCAAACCACTATACCGCTGCGTCACCAGCTTAGACAGGTCAGGCAGATGGGGATCACCGCTAGCCAACAGCTCAATCACCTTCGAATAGGCATTCGCGTACCGAAACACGCCCAGGAGATCAACCTCCTTCAGCGAAGCGGCAGAGATGGGTAGCGTCTGGATGGGATTACCCATACCGATGATCATGATCTTACCACCCGGTGCCGTCGCCTATAATTCCATCAGGTCAGCCGTCCATTCCCAAATAGTGCAAGTGAAGTTGTTGGCAGGAAAGATGTTGGCAAAGTTGGTACTCACATAAATCGAACTCTGCAAACAACTCTCCACCCCCGTACACTCAAAAGTAACATTCACTTCTCCCACCTCCCCTCCCAATGCTTTCACCTCAGCCCCCTTAACCCTCTCCGCCACACTCTTCGCATACTCTAGCTTCTCCTCTATCGTCTCCGGTCTCTTGTCCGGAATCGGAACCACAACCGCCGCATCAGCAAACCCATTCTCCACCGCAAACCGGACCCTATCAGCCTGGATATCCGCAATCACCACTATCGCCTCGCCCTGGGTGATGGACTTGCAGACGGCAGCGCATAGTAACCCGACCGCGCCGGCGCCGAATACCAGGATCTTGGCCCTGGTCCCCTGAGATGGAGAGACGGAAGGAGAGTCAGAGACTAGAGAGGAGATCCCCGCCCTCCCCGCCGCATGCATAGCAACAGCCAACGGCTCCGCCAGCGCTCCCATCGTGTAGTCTACACGCTCCGGCAACTTATGGCACCACTTTGCCGGGTGGGCAACCACCTCCTGCAGCGTTCCCTGAGCATGAGAGAACTGCGGCCACCCCTTGGCTGAGGAGCGGAAGCGCATGGCGCGGCAGATGTTGTATCTACTCTCCCCTTCCCCCCCTGATCCCTCGGCCCCGGGTGGGCAACAAAGCTCACAAGCCTCACAAGGCTGTCCCACCTCCAGCGCGACGCGGTCGCCTACTTTTAGACCATAATCGGAGGAGACGGAGGAAGAGCCGATGGCGGTGATGATCCCCGAGGACTCGTGGCCGAGGGTTAAAGGTTCGTGGACTTGGATGTCCCCGTTGCGGAAGTGCGTGTAGTAGTGCAGGTCGGAGCCGCAGAGGCCGGTGGATTTGATGGAGATTAGGACGTCGGTTGGGGAGAGGGTGGGGAGGGGGCGGGATTCCTGATTTGAGGGGGGGGGGGGGGTTAATGTTTCCTGGGTTTGGTTGTTGATCTCGTTTGTGAAAGTTGATGGGAGGAGGGTGGGATGGGGAGAGGAGAACGGCTGGTTGGTTGACTTGGGCTTTCGAACTTACCACGCGGAGATCGCGGGCTCCGTGGAGGACGGAGGCTTTGATTGTCGTTGCCATTTTGTTTGCCTCAGATATCTCGTACACAGGTTATACAGAGTGACGATGTGTGCGGGTGGTGGTCGCAGTGGTGAACCCTTGGGTTGGTGTTTGCTTACACAGTGACGATAAGACTGACCAAGCACCGAAAGAGAGTAAAGGGGACAGAAGTAAGATATTATACCGAAACTACGCATGAACTTTGAACCTACCCATAGCCCCTAGCTCGGATCCCTCAACTAGGTGCTGCTATCCACTCGGCCATGCAACGTTGGTGGAGTGAAGTCAGCCCGGGAGAACCTCAAGCTGGTGTGCAAAAGAGGCCATGTCCATACGTCCCTTTTTTTTCTCCGTAAAAAGACCCAACTGCTTCGATGGTCAATTCGACGAAACGAAACTCGTCAAAATAGTCCATCACACCGCAGGTTGCTCACCCATCTAAAAATCGCAAATGACATCAAAATAAATTACGAAAAGAGTCACCAGACATGAGAACCTCGTAAGACCCGGCTGCTGTGCTCCGTACATCGGCCTTACTTTTAGCGAATGACTGCAATTGTCGTCAACAAATTGTCCCGACGACAAAAGCCAGACCAGACCCGTTTGACTCGGTTGTACTCCGTGGGGAAAGCGGGGAAACGTGGGGAAGAGGGGAAGAGAGGAACTTCCCCGCACTTCGTGCCCTTGTGTTAGCGAGGAGGGACCGGGAGGAGAATGGCAATCTCCACTTGTTCTTCACTTCAGGGGAACAACCAACCGAGAAAACATGGATTGGATGTTGAGGGATCATGGATATTCTTCTTCTTCTTCGAGCTGATCAAGTAATTTGTTCATCCCTGGAAGGCTATCAGAAAGCAAGGAAGGGTTGAAGAATATTTAAGCGAAACTTTTAGGGGCAGCGTGGGATGATGGCCTGCTCTACTTGGGGGACACAGCTGGGCGTGGGAGGGCGGGTGATGATGGGGGAACAAATTGGACTGCTATGACACCACCGAATTTTGGGCCATCAAGGTGCACAAAGCCCAATTGACTTTTGTATAACTTTACGAGGAGACCCTCGGATTCATCCTTGAATCCCTCTTCGAACTGACTGCTCATCCCTTTAACAACCAACAAAGCAAGATGACATCAACCACTAGCGTCCAAAACATGTTCTCCCTCGAGGGCCACACTGCCCTCATCACAGGTGCCACGCGCGGCATCGGCCAAGCAGTAGCCATTGCCCTCGCCGAGGCCGGCGCCGATATTCTTCTCGTCCAGGTCCGTTTTTGTCTCCAACACCTACCTCTTTCCACCAAAAACCCATCTCTAACAGCCACACCCCCAGCGTGACGAAACCTCCACCACGACCCTCGACGCCATCAAGTCCCTCGGCCGCCACGCGCAAATCTACAAAGCTGACCTCTCCTCCCCCACCGACGTCACCTCCCTGATCCCCCGCATTCTCTCCGACGGACACACCATCCGCATCCTAATCAACTGCGCCGGCATCCAACGGCGCCACCCCTCCCACCTCTTCCCCGACTCCGACTTCGCCGAAGTGATGCAAGTCAACCTCAACACCGTCTTCACTTTATGTCGGGACGTGGGCGCGCACATGTTGGATCTCGAACCCTCGCCGGTTACGGGACGTAGGGGGAGCGTGATTAATTTTGCTTCCCTCCTAACGTTCCAGGGTGGATTGACGGTTCCCGCTTATGCGGCGAGTAAGGGAGCGGTGGGACAGCTGACGAAGAGCTTTGCGAATGAGTGGACGAGTAAAGGGGTGACGGTTAATGCGATTGCGCCGGGGTATATTGAGACGGAGATGAATGAGGCGTTGTTGAAGGATGAGGAGAGGTTGAAGAGTATTAGTGCGAGGATTCCGGCTGGGAGGGTAAGTCGTTCTCCGTCATCCTGTTTGTCAGTTTCGTGACACTGTGGTTGGTGCCATGCTAACGTGATGGCTCCGGCCGGTTCGGTGTTGTAGTGGGGAAGTCCGGAGGATTTCAAGGGGACGGCTGTGTATCTGGCCAGTAAGGCGAGTGGTTACGTGAGCGGCCATGTGTTGGTTGTTGATGGTGGGTGGATGGGCCGGTAAGTTGGGAAGAAAGTGTAAGCAACAGTGATGGATGGTAATGGATGGGAAAATTGCATGATGATATTTGTTGCCTTTTCAAAAGCGACTAACTAGAACTATTGCGTTGTTCGAGTGTGCTTACAAGTTCAAAACATCTGACCTCATTGATACCCCCTTCTAACGTATTCCAGGGAACTTATACAGCCACAGCCAAACCGCTGTTATCCGAGGAGAGATTAGTCTCTGACGGAAGCCATGGCACTCTCCATCCAAGGGTAGACAGCCGAGTTCGCCAGGGGATATCCCATGTGCAAAGCACCAGTGAAGAAGCGGGCCTCCTTGGGCGAGCCGTATTCAAGCAGCATCATGGAATCTTCGATGGGCATCAAACCATCTTGGGTACCCTACATTATAACCGTCAGTTGACTATTCTGACATTTTCAAGGGTAAAATCGTGAAGTGGATGGAAAACTCACATTGACCAACAAAAGCCTAGTCGAAGGCTTAGCCAAAATCCCATTCTCTAACAACGAGAACTTCTTCTGCACTCCAGCCTTGAACTCCTCAACGGAGTTGTACCCATGCTTCATAGCGAAAGCAGGTGTGAGTCTGTCGTCACACATCTTCAGTTAGCAATCTTCACCATTGCCCCCTCATCCTTCGAAAGTAAGAAAGAACAAGACTCACTGAGCAGGATACTCATGCCCATCCACCTTCTCCATCCACTTCTTATCATAAAAATAATGCACCCCCGCTCCCTGCGCCACCACACCCGCCAACCTGCTACTATGCGTATGCGCAATCCTCACAGCATAATAACCCCCCGCACTCAATCCCCAGACCATGACCCTGTTCATATCAAACACCTTCTTCCCCTTCTGGGTCGGATACCGGTCATAGATCGCCATGAACCTTAACAAGCTCTCCCACAACCGATCCGGACTCTCCGGGTCCGCCGGATCGGCAGGGCAATCCGCCGTTCCCGGGATCTCCACCACCACCACCGCCCACCCGCGGGCGAGGAACTCGTTGCAGCGGACCGTGTTATCGGGGCGGTAACCGTCGAGACCGGTCATGAGGATGACGGTTGGGTAGCCACTTTCGTTACCTCCTCCAGTAGAGGAAGAAGAAGTACCAGCAGGAGGAACCCTAACGTAAACGGGGATCCGCTGCCCCTCGCCCTGTTGCGTCTTCCTGTCGAGAAAGGCCACTCCGACTTCCTCGACGGGACTTTCCTCCCACAGTTTGCCCGCCTTTAGATAAATCTCCTTCTGCTTCTCCCAGGCATCCCACTTCGTCTGGTCGTTTACTTTGAGGAAGGAAGTAATGTAGGGGAAGCGGGCGATGCGGTAGAGGCAGCAGGCTCGGAGGTAGAGGGCGGAGGCCCACTCGCGCAGTTGTATGCGTCTCTGCTGCTGCTGCTCCGGTTGGAGAGATGGGGGGTCAATGTTGTTGAGCTCGGCCACGATTTTGTCGCCCTCCGCGACAAGGTTTTCGGCTACGCCTGTGGACAAGAAAGTGATGGTCCAGGCGGGCGAGGTCATGTCGTTGAGGTTGTGCTTGATGAGGGCGTCGAAGGAGGGGGCGAAGTCGGCGTAGAGACCGTCATGGAAGGGGTAGAGAGATTTGGAACACTAGATGGGGGAGGTGAGTTTAGCATTGGATAATGTAAGGTTGGAAAGATTGCTCGGTTGGGTCGCTTGCTTTGGGAATGGCGGAGAAAAAAAAGAGAGGCAAAAATCATCGTGGTGCGGTGCGATACAAGACAAAACAGGCAGTTAAGTGATGAGTGAAACCCAGATTGAATTGACTCGAGGTGATGATGGTACTGTTTTGTTCCCCCCACCCCTTCTCCCTTGCTATGATGATCCCTTTTTGATCCCGTAAAAGCAGAAAAACTCAAGCAGTAAAACACAAGAGAAATGATGAAAGCCAAAAACCGATGGCACAGAGGAAACTTACTGGGAACTTCCACTTGGTCTCCCACAGTGCCTGGATCCCATCATGATGAGGCATCCTCGCCTCAAACGCCTCGTCGCCCATGAGCCAGTGTTGGGGGGTTTTGCCCAGTCCACCCAATCCGCCACAGCCAGGCGGAGCCTTAAATGGAATCCCGCCGCCTCCCGCTGAAGAACCCTGCTTCTGCTGCTCCTGCTGCTGATCATCGTTGACCCGATGAGGAGACATGTTGGATGAGTACCACTTATATGCGCCTGATGAAACTGGAATCCAAGGCCACATAGGGCGTATGAAAAGAGAAAGAAATGCCGAGAGAGGAAGTAATCAAAGAAATGAAGCCTCCTTAGAGAGCAACGCGAACGACCCTCTGCTTGGCGAAAAGAGGAACTCCGTCCTTGGATCCGGCGTAGGCCACAGCCGTCGAGATGCTTCTTCTACGGCGGCGAACGGGCGAAGTGCCGGGGTGCTCGCGAACCCTGAGTGATTTGGTGTAAGTTGGGAGGAACAAATGGGTTGTAGATAGGTGGATGGGTTAAACTAACTGAGATTGAAGAAGAGCAAGGCGCACGCGAGTGATGGAAGCGTGGAGATCTTCGCCCATTTTGACTGATGGAATGTGCCTTTCTTATAGATGGATAATGCTGTCGCTTCGACCAAGGTTGAGACACTCGTTTGCAGTTGCTGCGTGTGTGCGTGTGGACGGGCAGTTGGGGAGATCCGACTGTGCTTTATATGTGCGCGAGACAGGCTGGAGTGTGTCAAATGCCGGCCGGGTATGTATGAGTTCGGATGGGATTAGGATTGGTGACTGGTATATGACCTTCTGAGCGATGCTTTGCGAGTCTTATACGAATGATTATGAGATGGAAGGAGTATCAGAACAAAGAAAGTATAGTAGCCGACCAGACACACGGGGGGACCAGGTGAATTATTATACCGGATTCTGGAAGCCGGCCATTGTGGGGGGGAAAAGGGAGACACTAGAATGGCTCGACATATTACCAGGACGGTAACAAGATCAGCTCACCCATGACAACCAAAGCAGGGAGGTGGTCCCGTGGTGGGTGTGTGTCTCCCTCATAGGGTACGATGCCGAAAGGGACATCCCCAGTCTAACGAGATGGTCCATCGGGGAGATCCCGTTTTCCCCTTCCTGGGACAGGGCCCCGGATAGGTAGATCCACCAGCAAACCAAAACCAGGCGTCGCCCAGACGCCGAAACAATGCACACACCATCTCACAGTTTGGTAAGCCTTGTAATACCTCACTTGAGACGTACCATTGACATAGCCGGCATGTTGATGTTGTTTCCCCCAGGCTACAAAGAGACGTACGATGATGGAAACTTAAGAGCACGCATCGCACAGCCGACTTGCAGAGCAGCCAGCTAACGCGGTGCTTCCTTGTTGGAGAGCGCTTGAAGACCGAGGCTTCTAGCGCGGAGAGAAGCGAGTGGATTTGGCAAGCCTGTTTTGGGGAAATGATCGAGAAGGAAAAAAAAGGGTTGAACCATTCCGGATCCAACATCGGTCTCGAGTTTATTAGCAGCCACTATACCACTGGAGATTGGCCTGTTTGGGCAGGTTCTTGGCTTGACTGGATTGGCGACGCTGTGGTCGGTTCCGAGAATCACATGTCAGGTGAAAGATGCAGAAGTGGAGAAAGCCCAAAGGGGTATGACGATCTCGAATTAGGGCCGAAATTGCCAAGGAATGCTTTGGAACACAACATCGCAAAAAGTCCCTCGATGGATCACTGGAAGCGCCTTCCAAGTGTTCCAGTGCCTCCATCCCGTCCAGGTCTGCTGACCCCGGCCATCCATGCAAATTCCGGTGCACTGACCAGCCGGATCGCATTCCCTGGCTCCCTGGCTCCGGTCCCTGGCAGCCCTGGATGAAGCCACCTGTGAGAACATCCAGGAACACCGCCTACAAATCAGGGGCACATCCGAAATGAAGAGACCAAAAGGTTGCAGTCCATCAACAAAAGGGGGACGTAAAAGGGCCACAAATCCCAAGCGGGAATGTATAGGTGCTGTTACTGTAGGTTGCAGGTCGGTACCTAACCGCCGCCCATGTGCCGATCAACGGATGCTCGATTCAGTCTGACTGTCTGCCGTGGCCAAGGCAGCCGAGGGTGCCCAACTTCCCACCACCTGTACGCCGTATACACACCCACTTGAGGGTTATTGGATATAAGAGGTCTTACAAGAGCGGTAATGCGGACGTAATGCGATCGCCTTCGAAATTCCAAAGCTACTATCATCGTCGAAGATAGCGACGGCCAAAGATTCTGTATGTCTCGGGTGGCGTCATCAGCCGGCATCGTTTGTGCCGGATCCGAGTACAGCTGAAGGAAGCTTCGACACGAGCGGCCACAAACGAATCACCCTCCAAGCCGCATCCGATGCAGCCAAAGAGGTCAGCATTCCATAACGAGAGTCGGGCAAAAAAGAAGATATTCATTTCGAATTTTAGCAGGTAAGAGCATCCTAAGCTTTGCTCTTTGTGCTCTGATAGTAATGTGCCATTTCCAGACCCGCCCTCTTGAAGCCACACTTGACGTAGAAACCCTCGTTGGCTTCGCTGCAGTCGAGAATGGTCTTGTAGCAGCCCGTCTTCTCGGCGATGAAGTCCAGCGCCTGGATCATCCGGAGACCCAGCTTCTTGCCCTGCTGATCCTTGGCGATGGCGATGTCCTCGATATGTCCGACTGACGCGAGATTGTGGATGCTGTTTTTTTTTGGAGAGGGGGGAACATGTCAGTCAACTGGAGCTGGGATGGATGCCTATTGTTTTGGCAGGCAGGAAAGTCGAAAGACAAGGGTAACTCACAACTTGCGCTCAACCAACACAGCGCCGGTGCCGACCACTCTGGGTGGGCTGCTGTTGGTGTCCTCAATGACGAGGATGAAGTAGCCACCGTCCTGTCGCGAGATCCAGTCGTAACGGTCTTGGAACTGCTCCTTTGTGATGTCGCCCACCGTGGTCAGGACGCGGAGGCAGTCGAGGAAACCAGTGTCATAGTCGGATGGGCGAAGCGCGCGCAGCTTGTAGCCCTCGGGCAGGGCCGATTGCACCTCTGGAGAGAGGAGATCGGCAGAGAACAGTTCTTTTTGGGCGGCCATTGCGGAGGTGTGAGGATGTTTGTGTTGTTTCGTTTCGACGGTGTCGGTGTGCTGTTGATTCTTGCAAGTTGGCGAAGCAATTGGGAGCTCGACGAGAGAAAGAACAGGCGGCGGATTGTAGGTTGACTTGTCCTCTCGCTATTCGCTTATTTTGGTGATGTTCAGCGGGCGGGAGTAGCCGAAGCAAGCAGCGGTGGGGATGGATCTCAACAACAAGGAAGGCCAACACGAGGCACAAGATTGACAACTGCAATTGCAAATCCGGCAATCTTTAGAATTGTCGTCTGAATGACTGAAAGGTAAGTAACTAGTATATCGCAAGCACCAACAAAGGAATCAAACCGGCGGCGCGACGGGATCTCGAGGTTTCTGTTTCTCACCTGCCAATGCACCCCAGCTATACAGTCGGCGATGGCCCGCTATCGGGAGCTGACCTGCTTGGCCTGTAGCTGCCCCGCCATCTCCAACGATGGGGGCATACTTCAGCCCTGTTTCATGCCACCAATAATTTCGTCGCATCAATGGACGAGCATCAAACCAACACTCAGCAGCAGCAAAGGCAACATTCCGGTCAGCATCACCACCAGCATCAACATCGGGAGGGCAGCGAATAAGGACATGGCCATGTCATCGTGCCTTTTCCCGGCAGACGCAATCGTCTCAACTATCGAGGATACGGCGTCCAGAGAAAGGAATACGACGACGGATAGGAGACATTGTCGTCGCCACCTCATGCGTATCGGACTGAGCGAATCACCCAATTGCGGCCCCGTCCAGGTCCATTGGCATTTCGGCCTCTTGGATGATACTCTGGCGCTCTAACCCCTGAATTGTCATGGAGGCGAGCTCGAGGCGGGGACTCTTATAAGTCGGCCTGGAAGGGCACCTCTACGGGCCGGCCATGCGGACGGGAGTGTTAAGACATGCGACTGGACCAGAGATACCTGGGGTAAGACCAAGCAGAGCGGAGCTGCATGCTCTTGTTCATCCCATAGGGGACAGTTGCAGAGTGCAGATGAGCGGTGTCTTTTATCTCGAACTCCCGTCATTCTCCTCTTTTTCGTTGAACGTCACGCCAGAGCTTCCGCATCCTACAAAGTGGGCTGACAGCTAAACTGTTGGGGAAAAACTGAGGGGCAAAATGGGTTCCAAAACAAAGAAAAGCCTTAGCTTTTATTTGCTTGGCTCAGATCTCCCTTGCTTAACCTCTTTCCAGATGCTTCCACTCGTTATTCTCTTCAAGAAGCTGTGTTGGATCGTTACTACCAACATCTATAATCGACCTGCCAGGGGTCCTCGCATGCTCGCACCGAGACATGGCAACCTTACCGTAAGAATGACTGCCATGGTCCAATATCGAGAGCTGCCCAACTTCCAGGAACAGGCAACTCTGATGTCGTGCAGCGCGGGGTTAGGCCTCGCTTGACAGTTGCAGCTGCCTTACTACTAGTTAGTAGAAAGAATTGGAGGGTTGGTAAGGGACAATGGGAGGGATCAAGGTCGAGAAAGAGCTGATCATTGATGCCCTCTGATGCTATCAACAGGCAGATGACCGCCATCTGTGCATCACATGCTACCGGTAGAACCTGCACTCCCGTCTGTTAGTCTCCCCTGTACCCGCATCTTTTATCTATCACTGTTATCCATTGGACTGATCCATGACCATCATCTTCGTCCATGCCGCCACCATCTCGTAGTGTACAATGGGGCCCTGGGGTCACCGGGGGTAGGATGTGGATGGCAGGTACCTTCGACTCGTAGCTTTTTGGCTATGTTCCAGGTACTCGCCGTTGCCCCCCCATCGACTCCATTTGCCATGCTTTCTTGGCCTTGTCGTTGACATGTCATGTCTTCTTGTGCCCGAACATCTATTGATTTGCCTATCTTGCTCACATATACTTGGAGTTTGGTCGTCCATTATTCCCTATCTGCACGTTTACCTCTTGTTTTTCGAAAGTTTTGGCATCCTTCAGTTGCTGTTACTTAACCATCATTTTGCTTGTTAGTCCCTTTGGTTGTGTGACGGCCATGGTTGTTGGGAGTCCGATACCACGATAACAGAACTCCCGTCGGGCACGATTTCCGCACATACACCACAACACCCCGCCAAAAATCACCCCTCAACACACTCAGTATACGATGGATTTCTCTGTGCTTGATGTTGAAGATACAGAAGATTATGAGGGAGCTAGGTTGGCTGTCGTTCCGAGCGACTCCATCACGTCCCAGCTCCAGGAACTGGCCCCTTCGAATCCCGGAAGGACTCTTCTCCCTTCCCCCGTGGCCCGGGCCGTCAGCTTCGCAACCAGATCAACCAGTCTTGCCCTCCGGGTGGGCACCCTCTTGACCGGTTATGGCTTCGACGCTGCCAAGATGACAACCTTATCTAGCTTGGAGATGGGCCGCTTTGTCCTCGAAGGAATCCTCGGCAGGGCTGGCAGAGACGCGATTGCACGTTCTTCTTCGGAACATGGGAGAAAGGAGGCCGAGAATATGCTGGAAAAGAGCTTGGAGAACCTACACCGGACCATGAGTCAGATTCTCTTTTGGACAACAACCGGCTTCCATGTGACGGGAACAACCATTGCCATGTTATCTGAGTCCTCACAGCTTCTCCTTTCCACCTTGGACCAGTTCTTCGGGTCGACTGACTCTTCTCGTGCCATGGCCAGCATCATCACGCTTATACGAAGGGAGTTTCAAAACCCAGCTACTGGCGCACAAGGCGAACAAGTCGGAGTTTTGGATCTGATGCTTGGACTTTGCGGCATGGCGTATCTGCAGAGATGGTGTCGGCGATCGCTTGAGGAGGAGACCCGGGCGCTTCAGATCGAAGAGGTCATCTGGGATGTCGTGGTTCTCAGTGATGGTATGCGCGTCGACGTCCACGAGGAGAGTGTCTATGGTGTGCCTGACGGTGAGTTCACAGAGGAATTATCTCCCACGAGCGGCAGCGGCGCCCACGACAGCGAGGAAGACGCAGAGAAAAGGATCAAGAACCAAATAATCCGATCACTCGGCGACAACGCCAAGGTTTCAATCACCACCAAGATCAATACCACAAAAACAATCACCGTCGATATTCAAGGACCGATACACGACATACCCGTCTCCCCGCCACCTGGAGTTGAACTCATTGAGGAGAGCAGGAACACCCGCCAAGTATCCCCACAGACGCAGGTTGCGGCGGACCACATCCCTCATGCCTACCGTGTTGTGTACCGGCTGAACCGTAACCAGGAGAGAAGGTATTCCATCACCAAGGAGGATGGGGACATCAGCCAAGTAACCGGATACGTCGAGCAGCTGGACGACACTGGCGACACTATGTCGGAACGCTCATTGCCAACAGTTGACGCCTTACCTCCGATGCCGACCAAGTCGCTAGAACACACGCCAGATTCTGCTATTCCCCGTCCTGGCTCTTCCGCGTCAGCTGCCTCCAGCTCTTCCAAGAGTCGCATCCCGTCACTTCAAATGCCAAAGAAGCGGAGTGAGAACGCAGCAAACCAGAAGCGACCTCGAATACCACCCACAGCCTCCTCGTCAAACAAGCGTCAGGAAACGGCAGCATCGCGAGCATCTGGCAGTCGCTTCCTGTCGTCGAGAAGCAGAGAGGATGCCGAGTCGAAGAGGAAACCAGTCGAGAAGAAGAGCGGGTTTCGGAAGTTCTTTACTAGAGATGTTTTCGAGTCGGATACCCCATCGCGCAAGAAGAAAGAAAGTCAAAGCTCCGGCAGTACAAGGTTGACCAAGCCTGAGCCTTCACCAAAGTACAAGTCTGCTTTACCTAGCCCTGTCCGGACTTCGGCTCCTCATCGTCCTTCTTCTTCACGTCCAACTCCCCGCCAGTCTTCCGTTTCGATTCCTAGGATAGAGGAACCTGGTGTCTCTCCGAAGAACAGCTCGAGTAGCCTCGGGAGGAAGAATGTTGAGAGGTCTCAATACATACGGCCTCCATCGCGGACGAGTTATATCTCGGTTCACGAGAGGCGCCGCGACTCAGTATACTCCCAGACCGAATCATACTCTATCTCTGCCGCCGACGATTTTCGACACTCCAGGCCTCCTTCGCCATGTGCAATCGAAACTGACAACGAAGATGCCGGCTCTCTGGTCAACCCTCGATCATCCGACCCTGCCCTCTCCCACCCGTACGGTCTCCCATCACCAAGAAACCCGAGACGGGTAAAGTCAAGATACACACCGAGCATCTATACCCTACCACACGAGTCAACATCGTCTCTCATCCCCTACAGAGACCCACACAAAAGCGCATTCAGCAACACGGAAGCGCTGCGAGAACTGCGCCAAGCCGGCATGGTAGACGGCATGTTCCCCAAATACCATCTCCTCCGGAACATCACCCGCTTCATGCGTTTCGCCTCCGCCTCCTACGGCTCCAACTTCCTCAAGATGCTCGGCATCGCCAAAGAAATGCCGATCCTGCGCACCTTAGACACCGAGACACACCACGAGCTGCGCTCCTTCGCGCACCACACCGAATCAGACGCCGGCAGCATCCTGCTCTCCTCCTTTGTCGACCCCCAAGGCGGATCCGACGGCACGGGCTCAACCAACACGGGCGTGCCCCTCGTGCACTACATCAGTCTCGACCACGACTCCAAAGCCGTCGTGCTCGCCTGCCGCGGCACCCTGGGGTTCGAAGATGTTTTGGCCGACATGACATGCGACTACGACGACCTCGTCTGGCGCGGCAAGGCCTACAAGGTGCACAAGGGCATCCACGCCTCAGCCAAACGCCTGCTCTACGGCGGCGACGGCCGTGTGCTATATACACTCAAAGAAGCCCTGGAGGAGTTCCCCGGCTACGGCCTCGTGCTCACCGGCCACTCCCTCGGCGGCGCCGTCACGGCTTTACTGGGCGTCATGCTCTCTGAACCCGCGCCCGGTTGCAATTCCACCTCGTTCGTCACGTCAGCTGATCCGCAGCATCTGTTGGGCGACTCTTTGCTCAACGGGTTCGCTGCCACGCAACCGCCTCGCCACGTCTGTTTGCCCTCCGGTCGACCGGTCCACGTGTATGCGTACGGCCCGCCTAGTACCATGTCAGCTTCGCTGTGCAAGGCCACAAGAGGACTGATTACCAGTATCATCAACGGAAACGATATGGTTCCCTATTTGTCGCTGGGCGTGCTGCATGATTTCCAGGCGGTCGCGCTGGCGTTTAAGACGGATAATAACGAGGCGAAAGTCGAAGTGCGCCAGCGGATTTGGGAGGCTTTCCAGACGGGGATTGCGGATAAGTGGTATGGTGGGAATCAGACTTCGTATCCCGGCAGCGCAGCTCCAGGTGACCCTTCATCATCATCCTCTCCAGGGGCTGGAGGTGGTGAAAGAGGACCCGAATTCTCAGACGACGACCAATGGGCCTACGCCGCCCTAAAAGTGTTGAGGGCGAGTATGATGAGCCATAAGCTTCTTCCCCCGGGGGAGGTGTTTGTGGTGGAGAGTACTAGAGTCCTAAGAAGGGATGCGTTCTTGTTGGATGGACAGGAAGGGCATCTGGGGAGGCCGGCGCAGAGGATTGTACTCAAGTATATTAGGGATGTGGAGCACAGGTTTAGGGAGGTCAGGTTTGGGACGAGCATGTTGACGGATCATAGCCCGGGGAAGTATGAGGATGCTTTGAATAAATTGCGGGCGGGGGTTATGGATGCTGCTTGAGTTTTCTGCAGGAGGGGGATTTTGGGGGATTTTGGTGGGTTTTGGGGGATGGGATGGATATATGAGCTGAAGATTTCTTGGAGACATGTTTGTTTGCGTATATAACGGCTGTTGAATGAGACGACACATATCGATTGCTTACCTGGTCTGGTATAAGCTTAAATAAACAGAACAAAATAAAGGAGGAATATGATATTGCAGGGCGTTTCAGGGTGTTGAATGAATGAATGTGGGGTTTGCTGCTTCAACATGACTTGTTTCCTGTGTCGTTCATGGTAAATTAACACGCACTCAGTTACAAATATGGCTGCATTGGCTCTACAGCCTATCTACTCCTGTCCTAAATGTGCAAAACGTACCAAAAGGATTAAATGAGAAGGGAATCTATCGAGCTTTCAATCCATGAAGCGTCGAGACAGCTTTACTTCCAGACGCACAAGACATCCAGAGATGGAGTCTCCTCCACCCCAGCTGAGCCCAGCAGCTCTCGAACGAATCTCGGCTACTTTTCCCCTCATGATCACCCGCAATTCATCCAGAAAATCAGTTTCTCCAGCTTCTCCAGACTGAACAGACCACGCAGACCACGACGGCGGGGATGGACCATGTGGGACTCCGCCTTGGAGCGGCCAATTCGCGAATGAGGGGACTTCCTCGGCGCGCCTAGCACGGCGAACCGGCTCTTGTCCGGGTCACTGGCGTCACGGTTAAATGGGGATAAATAGGAAAAACGTAACCCTCCACATGGAACCTGCATCCCCACATGTCTTGTCATTCGGCTTCATGGCCCGCGATCCAACCTGGTGGTGGTGATGGAGGGGAGGACCATCCAAATCCCCGGGTCAAGCTGAAGTGGTCGAGATATATAACGGATCTTGTTCCTGCAGATTGATCTTGTGGTTTTCCTTTCTCTCTCTCCTCCTCCAGCCTTCTCATCATCTCATCCAAACTTTGGATTCTTCTTGACTCCATTACTTCTCCCCCGCATTTCCCTACCCCSCACAAAACTTACCCCAACTTTCCCCCGCAACAAAACCGTTTGTTTACCCCACCCTCTTACACGGCGAACACCACCACCCAAAACACCACGAAAACCACCGTCAACATGGCGCCCCTAATCACAAACATCTACACCGCCGACCCCTCCGCCCACGTCTTCAACGGGCGCGTGTACATCTACCCCTCGCACGACCGCGAGACCGACATCCAGTTCAACGACAATGGCGACCAATACGACATGGCCGACTACCACGTCTTCTCCACTTCCTCCTTGGACCCCCAGGGTCCCGTAACCGACCACGGCGTCGTCCTCAAGACCGAAGACATCCCCTGGGTATCCAAGCAGCTCTGGGCTCCCGACGCCGCTTTTAAAGACGGCAAATACTACCTCTACTTCCCTGCGCGGGACAAGCAGGGGATTTTCCGCATTGGTGTGGCGGTGGGTGATCAGCCCGAGGGCCCGTTCACACCCCAGCCGGAGCCGATTAAGGGGTCTTACTCGATCGACCCGGCTACGTTCGTCGATGACGACGGCGAGGCGTACCTATATTTCGGTGGACTGTGGGGTGGCCAATTGCAGTGTTATCAGAAGGGAAACAACGTGTTTGACGCAGAGTGGCAAGGGCCCAAGGAACCCTCAGGCAAGGGGGTCAAGTCCTTGGGAGCCCGCGTGGGCAAGTTGACGCAGGACATGCTAGAGTTTGCGGAGGAAGGGGTGCGCGAGGTGACCATCCTGGCTCCCGAGACGGGCGAGCCGCTGGATGCGGACGACCATGAGCGCCGCTTCTTCGAGGCTGCGTGGATGCACAAGAGGAACGGCAAGTACTACTTTTCTTACTCGACGGGGGATACGCATTTCCTGTGCTACGCCGTGGGAGATTCGCCTTATGGGCCCTTTACCTACGGTGGAAGGATCCTGGAGCCGGTGCTGGGGTGGACGACGCATCACTCTATTGTGGAGTTTCCCGAGAAGAGTGATCGGTGGTGGTTGTTCCATCATGATTGTGAACTGAGCAAGGGGGTGGATCATTTGAGGAGTGTGAAGGTTAAGGAGATCTTCTTTGATGGGGAGGGGAAGATTCATGGGGAGAAGCCGGCTGGGAAGTAAAATGCACATGGTGATGGGGACGGGAGAGTGAGCAGGCTTGGATATTCTTTTGTATTGTAAATAAATTCTTTTCGGTCATACCCAGGCTCGTTAACTCACGAGCGCACGCTCGAAGGGTTTCCGGTTGACATGGTAATATCGCCCGTGGGAGGGCAATTATCTGTTAGAAAAGGCTCAATTCGTTGCTTGTCAATGAAAGTTCTTGGAGGCTCATGTACCTCTTTTTTCTTTAGTATTTGTGAAGTGACCGTGGACTCGTAGAGATGAACGGTCCGGTCCCCGCTCGGCGTTCAAGTTCACGGCGCCGTACCTAGCCGCACCGAGGGCTTATCAGCAGACCACGATGTCTCCAGCTACTCAATGGAACTCTCCTTGTACACGACTTCATGTTCCTGTGGCAGACTGGCACTCGTCCCCGACCACTGTGCAAATGCTGTCGGGTAATTATTCCAGACTGCGGGGCCAGATCTGAATTCCGCCTCCGGCAAGCATCCAATGCAGGCAATTCTACCAATGCTTTGCCTTGTCTTTTTTAATTCCCAAACAACATCTCTCGCAAAACCTGCCCCTGCCGTGCACGGCGACCTGATGATCACCTTCGAGATATGGGCAACCTATCGGATGAGCGGATATCGTCGAGATTGATCAGCATCGCAGACTTCGGGGACCTTCTTGAACCCGAAGCCCAAGGCACCTGAGCTGGTAGCTCTCGCCTGTAATGTCGGATAGATCTTTTTCGGATCGGATTCGGATTCGTGGCATAACGAGACCGGTTGCGCCGGCGTCAATGGCATATCGTAGGCAGGTCAGGATGTAGTTGCGGATGTTGCCGATGCGCCGGGTCATGCCTTTCGCGACATCTTGGATCCCTCGGTTCTTCACGAGCTGTTTCTGCAAGAAAATGGAATACTTACATACATATGCGTTTCGCTATACTATGCGATAGGGCTATGGCCATCGGCAGATCGGCTTGCAGAAGCACTGCGGTGCTGGACGTCACCTGGACAGCAAGTCCACGCATCATGCGGTCGAAACTCTCCAGTTAACACAGCCCATCAAACGTGAGACTTCGACTCTCAAGTTTACCTTGTGAATTTGATCTCACTTCTATACACCGTTTGGTGCTCATCTTCAGCAAAGAGCTCACCAGCTCAGAGCCCCGAGAAGGAGCCTCTCGAGGTGTGCCGAAATACCGGGCTTTTATGTAATAGATGCGCAGATTCTCGGTTTTCATCCTTCTCGAGTATGACCTTGAACGATTCAACCTCTCATCCCATGCTTGGAACGGATCGAGTAGGTAACATCTGCGGCAACCCCCTTCCTTCGGCTGTCTTTATGTACGTCTCACGCCTACTGTGACGTGCCAACTCCAACAGCAACACTGCATTGCCTTTCGAGTGCCAGGTTTGATGTGCTTGACATCSGATGTCAAGATTGCCTCAGGCACACCACTTGAGTTTCGAGGAGTTTGGGTGCTCCCATATCAAAACTGAACAATGTCCGTTCTTCACGAGGTTGAGAGAACTCTCACCCCGGCAACGCTACAAAACTTCGACGACGCCAGACATCTCCATTTTGATATGTCTTTTCTTCTCATCAAGGTCTTAACGCTCATGCCATGTTAGTTACATCTGCCATCGCATTGCTGCCCGCAGCTTCACCTATACCGCCGGCACCGTCAACGGCAACGGCAACGTCAACCTTGCCGGGCAACCACCATGACGCCGCTCTGAAGCCTCGCCAAACAGATTTTTGGCCAGCAGACTTTTGGCCAGAAGATTTCCCCCCTGATCGTTGGCCAGGACAAGACATTGGACAAGGCTGGGGCGCAGTATCTAGGCCATGTCATGTATGTGAATGTCTCTTTCTATACCGCTGGACAATCTCCTAACTCCCTCTAGGCTAACCAATTCTATTCCTGCGCCGGCCCCTACATGCGCGGGGATCAAACTTGCCAACACAACAACGTCGTCAATACCTGGGGAATGACGGCGGGTTGGGGTTGCTTCTGCGAGCATGCGAAGAAGTTCTTCAAGTGCATGTCTCAAGCCGAGAATGACGACCCCAACTGTTGGAATGATGGATATGGCGGCGACAGTGAGTAGTTTTATAACACGTTGGCCGCAAGATGCCAGCTAACATCACTCGTTCAGATTGGCAACTGGATTGGTACCATAACTGGTGTGGAAATACCCCTCCGCCGTCCGTAATGGCTGAGATGTCACAGCCGTAGGTTCTCCTTACAATCTTTTTGTTTGTCTTTGGTGTTTTCCTCTCTTCGCTTGTTTATTTCACACCCTTCTTTCTTTCTCCATGACCCTATCCTCATGACCTGGGGTCTTTTGTGCTGACGATTTTCTAGACGAACAGTTAACGTAAGCTTCACGTAAGTTTAATAGACCCCCTGAACTATTCAACCTGACTAGGGAAGTAACTGACATCGTCTGGGAATAGCACGCCTGACGTTGTATATGCAATTAGTGGTGAGGATCACTCACCCGTTACTCGAGTCGATGACCCGATCTATAAAGGATCGGGATCTCTTCTTTCCGGCGAGTGTACATCGACAGATTTCACTCTTGTGAGCGCAAACGGGGGTTACACTATGTACTATGCCGGCTTCCAAGGCTGTAACGACGACCGGCCTCAGTGTTGCCCGTGGCCAGTCGCTGCGAACTCTGCACAAGACGCATCTCCTGCCACGGTCAACGTTGAGGCAGAGCCCGAAATTGAGATAGAACACAAGCGTGGCGACAACTATCCTCAACCGGCTCATGGTTATTCGTCGAAATTCAAACACTGCCCCGAGGACTACTATTCTGTTTCGAGTGGTTGTTGCCCTGCGTACGTATCCCCTATCCCTTTGTCCTCTTTTCTTCGGGTTCCTAACATGATGAACAGAGGATACTATTTCTTCACATCCGCCATCGGTGGCCAAACGCCTTGCTGGAGCCCTCTCAGTAGCACAGCCAGCGTTCCACCCCTAACCCATGTCGCGGCTGCATATGATCCGATTACCACTCATGGCAGCGTTAATGGTAGCGATGGTGATGGTGGTGATAATGACCCTAATGAGGTCGATTCAACACCTACGTCAGCCGTCAACAACGTGGTCTTTTCTCGCCACTACCCCGTCGACGGCCCAAAAACCCTTTCTCTCGGTGGTTATATTGGCATTGCTCTTGGTATCAGTATAACAGTCAGCGCGGCTTTCGCCACCATTATTTGGTTCTGGCTCCGGCGGAGAAAGGCGAGAACTACGAGGTTGAGAAGAGCAACTCAGCAAGCTGACAACGATAATTACCCTGGTATCTGGGACGGCCCTCACGGCTCAGATGAACAGTTGTTTCAAGTACCTCCGCAAGAGCTTGACACGTTCGGACAAAATGGAAAACCGACGGCACTCGATCGCGTGGCCACCAGACACGGAACCAACAGCGTATACACTGCTCAACAAGCCCAACATTTCCAGCAGCCCCAGCAGTCCTTCGGCTTCCATAATGTTGGCACACACGGGCACAACAGCGGCATGAACAATGATTTTACTCCTGGTTTCCCTCTTTCCGTCCATGTCCCACCCCGCGTAAGCTCAGCCGCGGCGGCCGCCAAATGTTCGCCCCTGCCGCCCATCTCATCCACCAGGTCGAAACTTCCTCCCATCAAGAAGGACGGAAATCCCTGGGGTGCGCATGCTGTTGCAAATGACGGCGTTGACTCTAAAGGTGGAAAGCCTAAAGGTCCGAAAGAAGAAGAGGCCTTACAGAATGCGGGTGGTGCGTCGGGTGCAGCCGGGAGTTCTTTTTCTCACCATGGAGACCAACAGCAACAGCAGTCACACCCGACTGGACTTGAAGGACATCCGGTCAATGTGCCTGATGGACGCGAGAGTGGATATGGGCTTGAGGAGGTGGAGGGAGATCATGAGCCGCCTCCTGAGTATCGGGAGTTTTAGGGAGAGTGTGTGGTTACATATGGCTTGAGGGAGGTTCTCGGGGGATGCAGGTTGGTATCGTTGTTACCTAGATTGTTGTGTTGATATGTCTACAAGGTTCATAGCAAAACACATAAACACCCAAAGTGTTTCTGTTGGTCCTTCCCCGATGCAATTAAGATGAAGTGCCAGAGTCCATCAATAAGATAGCTGGTAATGCTTAAAAGCCTCGTCTTGCACATTCGTTTGTCTATATGCTCATAGATGCTTTATTACGGTTTCAGAAAGAAACGTACAACCGACCCAATGAAACACAAAGTTTGAGTCTCCTCACGGTTGGTTGGAAGGGTATAACAGACTTCCATAAGACGTCTTAACGGCCCAGCCCCATCCATATACCCGACTGGATGGGACAGTAACTCAGCCTTACCCAGGAGTATGTTACACCAAGAAGCAGGCTCCGTTCGGTGAGAAAAAGCTGTAACCTCTTTCAGGGAGTAGGGCGTGCAATGCCCACTTTGTTACACCACCAAAAGTTGGAACGTAGTTCCAGCTGTTCGCCAGACAAATCTACTATCCACCCATCATATAAAGGTGATAACCCCTTTCTTCCGAACCTAAGGCTGGAGGATGCACATCGTGTCTTTCTTCCGCTCCTATAGCGAGCACGGCCCGTAGATGCTGCAGGGCGGGATTGTGTGACGTGGCTGGATCATCGGTAAGGCTGTGGAGGAGAAGGGAAGATCGTATTAGATTTTGGTGCCGCTATTCAAAGATTACATATTTGCATTGAAACGAACGCTCGTGGTGGGACTGAGACCATCTATAAGTCTACAGGAATCGTTGAGAAGAATATTCCCGTGGCTGATGGTGGGTAACTGTTCACCTACTACGACTAGGAGAAGATTTGGCGGTGACTGAACAAGACTTGAAAATTTATGTCTCTTACCAACGCAAAAGCAAGGGAGTCTGACTTGAAAGACTGCTTTGGGATAATTTGTTGAGGGTGACTTACATGTCTCGTTTGTCTGGCTGGCTGGAGCGCCGTCCGGCTCCGGTCCCTCTCCGGCGGTGAGGATCCCGGAGGCATGGCTTTTGGTTTGGCGTTATTCTCTTTGCTTTGTATAGGGGTGACCAGATGGACTTTTGCATGTCTAAGTTTAGATAGATTGTAGTGTGTTGGTCTTCCAAGCCCTTGTGACGTGGTTCAAGAGGACTTTGATGTCTTCGTTGGCACACAAGGCGGACAGACTTGGCAAATGATTGGACATTGTGTAAGTCATCTGTGAGCCACAATCCTAAAACGTACGGATTTATACTTGACTAATAGTTTTGCCTTGTATTTTGGAATTCGATCTCGAAATTCCGAGTTCTTCAGGATACGGAATGTTGTGAGATATGTCGAGTGGTTTTAATGACAGAGGGCGGGCCGTGACCGGCGCGGCCGCTAACCGGGTTACCGGGAACCCGCATGCATCGCCGCACGCCGGAAACAGTGAGCTTCGGGTACAAGTATCCGAAGGCTCGAATGATGAAACGGCCTGGCTGCGTTTCACACCAGTTGTTGAGTTTGCTTGCCTCAAAACGTAGATGGGATAACCGGCGAGGCTTCCGTCGAAAGTTATGTGGCCACTTGGTCAGAGATGACTGCTCGCAACAATACAAAATGATGGATTGTAATCATGAGGTCCGATAGACGGCTGCCTTGTTGAGTTGTACTGAAATCTGCCGCTAATGGTTCGCATAATTGAATAGGGGTTGAGAATTCAAGGACCGGGTGATTGTACGTTGAGCTGATGGTTTGCGTTCGAGGACGAGAACGATGTTGTGAATTTCAAGAAGTACCGTTACACGAGTTGAAGGCTACCTATAAGTTGCGGAGGAGGGGTTAATGGCCATTTTATAGGAGAGGAAGAGAAGGCAAGATGACTTCCCCGCAGCTCAATTTGCTCTGTAACCTGGACCTGTTAGCAGGTATGAGGAAGTCAGTATCGACTAATAAACCCAACTTTCAGAGTTTGTCACATAAATAGGTACCTGTACGTTGGATGTTCAATATTCCAATTCGAAGATTTGCGATGGGCTTTCAATTGGAAAGAGGTGGCGCCTGAAAATGTACACCCCTCGCTCGTATTCCGCCAAGCCACAGCACCTACGTACCTTGGAGCCATGTACATGTACCTCGCATCCGCACCTTCCTCGAAACGGCACCTTAAAAGGCCTTCCTCCCTTCAGCCTGGTCTCGTCAATGATGATCATTCTCGCTGGCTTCTTATAAGTCGTTGTCTGACCTCCTAAATTCTGAGAGGGTTGAGAAACGTAGAGTGTCCTCATTCACATACGCTACCCATATCATCATCAGGCGCCAAGCTACACCCTCATGGCGGGCTCTTGAGACCCTCATCAGGGCAAAACATCAACTGAAGGTAGTTGCCCCCGGCAAACCCAATTTTCTTCTTCTTCGTTCTGTCCGTTGCTTTCATCTCAAGTGCGGTACGAGAGAAAGGCGTTTGGCAAACATCGCCGAAAATCCTCTTCTCTCCAAATACTTGAAGTGTCCGAAATCAACCATTTTACTAGTCAAGAGACCGTCCTTGTGATCATTCTCTAAATAACCGCACCAGTGCTTCTGTTTATAATATTCAACAAAGATGGACTCTAACAACTCGCCTAATCCAGATATTTATATGCAAACTCGGATACCTCTAGATCAACTAAGTCTCAAACGCTCAGAAGAGATGGATATCCCCACTACAACCAGTTTACCATCAAGTTCCGACGCTTCAGAGTTGGATATCCCAGCTAGGACGCGTCTACCGTCAAGTTCCGACGGCTCAGTGATGTCTGTTCCAAGAACTGGAACAAACACCCCCACGCCAATGTCAGAGTCTACGTTGCCCAGAGGTCTTTATTCCCATGAACCTTACGTCCCATGGAAAGGGCTTACGGCTAACAAGAAGATAGAAGAACCAACGAAAGAAGTAGTAGATGTCACGGACAAAACATCGTCTGACAAGACATCACTATCAACCGTGTCGACATTCCCAGTCACGACTACCCCTGGACACGATAAATCCAAGGAGTCATTATCACATCCTGTATCACAACAATCAGCTCTTCAACCCAGAACAGTCAAACACAGGAAGCCCATCACGGACTATGTCAGTCTAAAATGGGAGAGAGACTCCAGTGTCCGGGACTACGTGCATAAGAAAGACCCGGTGAATTGTGAACAATGCAAATTAGGCATACATGGCGAAAAGGTCGCCACGGACGGGATAGTGCTTCGATATTCACAGTACCAAAAGGACGACACTCAGATCGATCCCCCCTCGTCCTCGACGGGCGGCGCAACGAACGACCAGGCAGCAGCGCTTACTATCCCAGCACCACGTAAGTCATACTACCTATTTTTTCACTCTCCTACTCCACTTCATACCTCTTCGTCCAAGGACAAACAGGTAAGCTGACACATACCTCCCCAGAGTACCTCAAAATCGACAAACCCCGAAAATTCTTCACAAAGGGCCGCATCTTCAAAACCGTCTGGTTCGAGCCCTTCGGCGATTACTCCGCCACCCTCCGGGCCCGACCCGCCGAGCTCGCCTACCACGAGCGTTGCCCCGACTACAACAACGAAAAACCCTACGGGCGGTTCCGGTGGTTCGTCGTCATTCGCAAACAGTTGCACCACTCGCTGTGCTTCGCCATCGTCAACGGAGGGGCAAAATCTATAGCCAAGAACCGAGCTAGAGGCGAGCACCTGGCTGTGTTGTACTCTACTAGCGTGCCGCCGCCTGAGCCGGATCGCGAGGAGGGTATAGTGTTTGGGCCGCTCGCGGTTATCATGGAGGAGGGGAAGCAGAATATTAGCCCGTTGGCGAGACTGGATTGTAGTAGGGTGTTTACGGTGGAGGATGATTTGAAGGTTATGAAGATCGGGAGGGTGCATCCGGATTTTCATGAGAAGCTTGATGAGTACTACTTCGAGGCGTGCTTCAAGGAACCGGCGAAGCAGTCACAGCCTAACGGGACTTAGAGATGTCGACTTTGGCTTCTTGGTTGGGTTTTCTTTGGGCTCTTTGGTTATTTTTCCTTCCTCAACACTTTATGGTCACTTCTGCTAAAGTAACCACCTCACTCAGCACTTTTCTTTGCAGGTTACAGTTTGGTTTCTCTTTTGCCACGAGTTGGATTCCCCTTGGACATGTATCAACAACTTCAGCGGATGGCAAAAGGCCAGTACGGCAATTCTCCCCTTGTTGTTGTCCGTGTCACTTTTTTGGTTGTATTTTCTTGTTCTCGACTTTTGCTGCTTTTTTCACTCCTATCAATAGATCTCATTCTTTCTTTGATATATCACATGTCTGTTCATCGCAACCCCGACCTGTCCCAATTCGTTGATGCTGTCACTTTTCTTTTACAGATAAATATCTTTCATTGTGACTTCTCACCGCTCAGTCATTTCACTCCTTCATCCACTGTGATGAAGTTATCCATCCTTCTCCTCGGCGCCAATTACTCAACACGATATCTCAACTTCAGCGGAGGTTGACGAGGCTTCCCATCCCAGGGGGCAAATCCTCCAGTCCACCATCACACCATCCCTACGTGGAATACCGTAGCTTCCGAAGCGTGGTTCGCGTGGCATACACATGTGGCAATGGTGTGGTGAGCCAATTTGCTCAGCCTCAATGCAATGTTCCCCCACCAATGCTCCGATTAGTCGGAGACGCAAGGAACACAAGGCATCCTCCAATAAGGAGGGGAGGGTAAGAATGTTTACGAAACCACCCGATAATCCAAACGAAACCGAAGATCATCGATGAGGCGTAGAGGCAGCCAGGAGTCCTCAACGTGTAGAGATATGAAACCACCAACTGGACGCTCACTTGAGACTTGTTTGTGCAAGAATTTCTTTTTTCGAGCAACCATTTCGGCGGTCGGTAACACGAATCCAAAAGTGTTGATTCGGCATCATCCTTGGTTGGCAACATGTGATGAAATGAAGCAGGCAGAAGGGAGAGGCATTCTGTCTGTCATGGAATCAGCACCATTGAGCTGGATGTAGGATGCGGTCCAAGAGTCCTTGACAAGGAGAGGCGATGGTTGGATGCCGCTTGCCGGACGATCAGTTTACCTCCTTCGAGCCTGGCTACCATGCCGAGGCTATCGATTGTTTCTTCCATTCAGAGTTGATATCCTTTTCACCGAATCGTGAGAATCTCGAAGTTTCACCCAAGGTGTTAAAGCTTGTGAACCGCGGCAATAGGCCACAAGCGGCCCAATGGGGTGTTCGTGGAACACATCCTCTCTCTCACGACGGGACACCAGGGAAATCCAAGCCCACCACTGAAGAGATGACCATTCGAGACGATAGCATGTGGTGAAGACCCAATGGAGATGTTCCGCGACAGAAATTCCGGCATGTTGCTCACGAGAAACCAAACTCCAATATTGACCACGAGTAGTTGACTCTCAGGGGTACACAGGACCAAATCACATCCACTTCCATCATTGCCCCCGGACGAAGCCTTGATCACCAGCCTATGCCCCCTTCCCAGGGCCGAATCCCAACGCTTTCCATAAATCGGGGTTCTAAAAGCTTTTCCGCCCCGTCTCCTCCTTCAGCACCTTCTCGGCCCTTCTCCCGTTCCCATCCTCCGCCACCAATATCAGCTTCCTTATCTCCCTCCTCATCGTAACCATGTTCACACAAGGCAGTGAAAAGCTTGTGAACCGCGGCAATAGGTTGGTAGCGACCGAATGGGATGTTGGTGAAACACATCCTGTCTCTCACCGCGGGACACCAGAGAAGTTTTCAAGCTCCATCGCGTAGAATGTCGAAGACCCAATGGAGATAATGTGTGAAAAGATATCTCCATCAAAAAGGAAGCTAATTTCCAGATTTGAGCGCCAGGAGTTGAGGCTCCGGGCTGAAGTCTTTACCGCCAGCCCATGACTCCCCCAATGGCAAATCCCCAACAACCTCCCATCCACGAGGCTCTAAAGGTCATGCACCCCCATCTCCCCCTTCAGCACCCTGTCAACCCTCGATGGGGATGTTTCGCCAAACCAATGCCATCCTGTTTCTCCCGAGGAACCTGACTCCAATATCGACCACCAGTAGGTGAGCGTCAGGGGTATTTTACACCTGACAAGCACATCCACATCTCATTGCGCGGAATTCCCCCCCCCCCCCCCCCCAAACCCAATCTTCATCCCATCCATAAGGCTCAAGCCTCTAAAAATCCTGCACCCCCGTCTCCCCCTCCAACACCCTCTCAACCCTCCCCTCCCCATCACTACCATCGCTAGCCCAATCAGGTTCCTCCTCATCAAACCACGCCTCCTCTTCCTCCCTTCTCTCCAGGGTATCCAGCTCGTCATCGTTGTCCACCAGCCCAGCGTAATCAAAATCCTCATCTCCACCGCGGACGAACCGCTCGCGGAGGAAGGAGGTCCATTGTGATAATCCTTCTTCGCGGGTTTGGGCGGGGGTGTCGGTGCCTGTTAGTACTGGAAGTGTTGTTGATAGGTCTTTGATTGTGTCTGTGGCGGTTGTGGTGGTTGGTGCTGGAGGTGCTGTCGATGCTGGAGGAGGAGGGCGTGTGGGTCGGTTGATGCTGGTTGTAGAAGACGAAGAAGAAGGCTCGCCGAAACCGGAACCAAAGCGAGGGAGTGGTTGTTGTGCTGGGGTGGTGAAAGTGGCGAACATTGTAGAGGTGCCCGTGGTTGTGGAAGTGGGTGTTGGTTGTGGTTGATCCAATGTTGGTATTGTCTGAACCGGAGCCTGCGTGATGGTTGTTGTCTGGCTTTGCCATTCCATCTGGCCTTCGGTTAACGTCGCCGCCGCTAGCCTGGCAAGCTTCTCCTCCCCTCGTAGCAGAGAGCCCTCTAATACGCGAGCATACCCCTTCTCCTTGCTTTCTGCTTCTCGTTCAGCAGGCGTTTGGAACCGCCGGATGAGAGAGTCGTATAAGATTGGATCTGTGTACAGCAATAGTGTCAGTTAGTCAGTCATCGGTGATAATATCAGATCGGACTGTCCAGGCTAAGATGGCAGATATGACTGAAAGCTGACCACCAGAAGAGCCTGGGAGATCCCGCCTCTCTGAGTTAAGTGGCAGATAGTAATAGTCTTGTCCACGGGTGTCTTCCAAGACAGGAGAAGACGCCAAAAAAAAACAAAAAAAAACGTACCAGCAAGTTCATGTTCCGTAGACTTGAAGTAGCCTGGATTCCGTTCTAAGTACTCCCTCCTCCGGTTTCGCGTTCGTATCTCCTGAGTTTCCGCCGAAGACCTGGCCGGCCGTGGGCGGGGCTTTGCAAACAGAGAATCATCATCGGTATCTAGACGTTCTGCCGAGCCGGGCGGCGGTGGAGAGTCGAAGCGAGGTGACATGGTTGACCTCGGTGTTGTGTGTGTTGATGATTTGTGGAGACGATGATTCAAACAGACCACCGCGGACTACTTGTCGTTGGAAATTCGATGGTCGTCAGGGAAAGTGCGAGAGTGAGCCAATGAACACGCGGTCCTTCACCGAAAAATGAAAGATCAATGACAACGGAAGTCTGCGCGGATGGAAAAATTTGTGAGAGTTGGTGAAGTCAGATTATGCCGAGCATGTATAATTGCCGAAGGTTGAGGATGGTTTGTTTCAAGTGCGAAGGGCAATCATGATGCATTTGCAGGTTGCCTTTTCCGTGGGTACCTAGTTTCTGTGGTGAAAAAGTGACGTCGCGTGGGGCCGAACCGCCGTGGGGTCAAGAACACTCAACCAGCCATGTGCAAACTTGGACAACGCTTTGAAGACATACACGAAGTCAGTATAGTACTCATGTCTGGCTTTTGCAAAGAAGACCCCCAGCCCAACAGTTTTGGTCAATTAGTTCTTATGTGCGGCGACACCAATAAGTTTGATCTGCCTGATAAATGTAGTGGGTTGACATCTCACAACATCACAGAAAGGAGGTCATTGACCCAAATGATGCCGGCAGTCACTCGCATTCAAATCCCTAATACCATTTACCAATCCATACATGATAATGCCTTTCCACAATTTGCATGGCCTTCGCTGTCTTGAATCCTGCCCGGCCACCGCTGTTTTTCTTCGTTTTATGTTTGGCTCACTCGCCCTCACGGCTCCTCCACCTCTCTCGCTCAGCAAGCCCCAGGGCACCCAATCTCTGTTCCAACAAATTCCGAGAATATTCGAAAAATCATAAACTTCTCAAACACCGAGCCATCCATCTTGACTGCTCTTCACCGCCCCATCCCGTTCTTTGAATTCGAAACATTACACCACCAGAAAAAGATCATCATCAAGGTAACCTGAGAGAGGAAGCCCAAGGCAACCCCTCCAAGTTCAGCGGTCGAGGAAAGGTCGTACTAAGAGTTCAAGTCCACCAAGGCAACGCTTAGCCATCTTGTTCTCGTTCCATCCAACATCCCAAATCCCACTATCAAATCCGTACAACGTCGTGATCTCACAACGCTGCGGGGTATCATCATGCATAAGAGCAGAACACAGAATGCCCATAAACGCCAATATGCTAACCGTAAACTCATGATCATAAAACATGAAACAACGACAAGGTCCAGTAAAGGCATGCCGAGTGTAAAAACGGTACTTCGTAAAGTGTCATTGCCCTGATACCAGAGGGCCATCTGTGATTCCATTTGTGATTCTGGAGTGGATAACCAGCCTCCATGAACCCAATTCATCGCTCGTACGTCCAGCTAGCCACGAGGGCTACTTACTGATAACAAGCTTCATTCATGCGCCCGAGGGTCAGTTGACAGCTGAGGCCAACATACTGCTCGCAATACGCTAATTCATGTCAAGGAGCTTCAACCCATCGATCTCGACGGCCTACTATTCCGAGACTGTTTTCAGCTCACATTTAGGGCTGATGTTTCCCATGAATAGGAACAATCAATCCCYAGAGAGCTATGCCATTCCCAAGGAGAGGTCGTATTAACACCACGGTGCAGTCAACATCATTGGGACCAGCAACTGCTCCAAGAGCAGCTCAGAAA